>JAMKQA010031649.1:0-28357 GCA_024699735.1 Posidonia australis
TTTTCTAAAAAGATATGAAGTTATGAATCCAAATTTTAATATTCCATCATTGTGGATGTATAATTAATTAATGATTAATAAAAAACGATTATATTTTACATCATATTTTGTTAATTAAAGTTAGTAAAATCTTATAAGTGACAAAGTAAAATCCTCGTAAAGTAGATAAATAATTTGACGAAACAAAATGTAATCCATAGATCTTAATCTACATCATTTGGATTAAATACATGTTAAAATTTACATCGTTTAAAAACTCTTAATATACATATCTATTCATGTACAAATTCAACGGTTTTAAAGCAACAATCACTAGATTTCTAAGTTATAAGTTTCAAAAGTAAAATGTAATCCATGGATCTTAATATATATCATCTAGATTAAGTATACACCAAAATCCATATCATTTATAAACTCATAACATATAAATCTATTCATATCAAATTCAATGGTTCTGTATAAACTATAACAAGTACATGTTAAATTTAATACTTAGGAATTTCAAAAACACTTGATTTTTTATATACAAACATTTTAAATAGTTTTGATCAAATCTAGCGGTTTAGATTTTTAATATTATTGTTAGATGTTAAGATATAAAAAGTTGTTTATATATATATATGTAGATATCCGTATCTGTGTCCGTTGAAAATTCAAAAGACATATCCGTATCCGTATCCGTATCCGCTCTAATTCAAAAAACCATATCCGTATCCGTATCCGCTCATAAATGGATACAGATACGGATATTTTGTGGATATATCATATCCGTTTGCACCCCTACCTATTAGCCCTATAATGAATGTTTTCAATGAATGGTGGGTTTTGGGGTTAAAATAATTTTCCTATGGCTCTATGGGGATATTTGGGAGATTATTACAAGTTCCTAGGAGTACATAAAAATACAAAAATTACATCATAATAATTACAAAAATTATTTAATTTTTCTTCTTCTTTTCATTTATCTTGAATTCTTCTTGGTGGCACATGAATCTTTTTTTTCTTATAGCTTCCCGTTAAGCTTGATTCTTCTGAGTCAATTATTGATCTTCTTTGCAAATATGAACTATGAAATATTCTCATAAAGCACATTAGTCTTTTGTTATCATCAAAATTAAGATAAGGTTAATAAAACCAACAGTTGTTAGGCGAGCGAGCGAGAGAGAGAGAGAGATATGGAGAGATGGAGGAGAAGGAGGCTACTCGTGGGAGTGTGAATGGGAGCGTGAATGGGAGCCAAAAAGAGAGATGTTGTGATGGGTTCCTACATGGAAGGAAGGAGTGTAAGAGAGGAAGAGAAAGAGAGGGAGATGGAGAAGTGGAGGAGGAGTGCAACGTGTGTGTTTGGGAGAGAGAGAGAGCAAATAGGATGGTTTTTTTTTTTTTTTTGGCCAGGGTAAGTATTAGTATTATATAATAGTCCTCGGTGAAAGCCGGGATCAAAAAGAAGTGACAAAATTTAGGCAATGTCCATGCCAATATTACAGACGCCAAGAATGGCAAAGAAAAACCAGAAAAGAGAAAAAGCAAAGGGCTAAGCTACTGCTGCGGAATATCATCAGACAGGGCAGTAGCCACAGGCGGATTATTGGAGTCCACAGGGGGAGGGGCGTTGGCAAAGGCAGAAAAGTTTTCTGCCCAAGCAGCCTTCATGGAGGCAACGGAACTCCTTAAATCTTCCTTGTCAATACCTGGAGGAAGAGATTTTAACCAAAACTCCATTAGTCCAATAATATCAGAAATGGAAATAAAGACTGGTTTGCAAATGTTCCGGAAAATCCTGGCGTTCCTCTCTTTCCAGGTAATCCAAAAAATAGCATGAATGAGAAGGAACCAGTTGGAGTTAGACAAGGGGAAAATAAGGCCAGGTTTATGGCAATAAAGATCCTCAAGGCAACCATATCCAGGATATAGTCGATGAGAAAGAAAGAATTTCCATATCTGAGAAACGAAATCACAAAACAGGAAAAGATGCTTATTAGTTTCCATATTCAAATGACAAAAAATATATATAGAAGAACCATTCCATATTCAAATAGGATGGTTTTAAACCAAACAAAATGTAGCTGTCTGGAACTCAAAAGTCCTGCAACCCAAGAGTGTCTCTCACATGAATGCTTGCATATGTGGTTATGTAAACAATGTGCATGCATGTAATGGCTCGGTAAATATTATGCATACGATGACTGTATGAATAATACGTATACAATAACTATGTGAATTAAATACAAGGAATAACTACGTAAAATGGCATGCAAAGGCTGAGTCAATGACATGCAATGGCTACATGAAATGCATGCATGCAAAGACATTGTACGGATGGTCCACACATGTAATGGTTACGTGAAAATAATGTATGCAATGACTATGTGAATAATAGGTATGCATGTAATGGTTATGTAAATAATATACATGCAATAATAGGCATAGTTTAGCTACGTGAAGAAATGCATGGAAAGGTTACATGAAGTGAGTTTTTATTGGTAAAATAGAGTGAATGTGATTTTAGACTTAAGGACAGGAATGTGATGGTCTACTTTAGGATTTTAGGTAGATTTGGGTAGATTTTGACGTTAGGGTAGGTTTTAGACTTAGGAAATACCTCGCACAACCACGATGAGCTCTTCTAGAGAAATTCGTCGTTAAGTAGCCGTAAATGGGGGTGTCTACACCTGTTACTTGATTTGGGTTTATATTATTCAATTAATGGGCATTGTATGCTTTCTTGGTGTTTTCTTGAGATCCACTCATTGGATCTTTGTGTTTCTTATCCCAATTTGTAGAGCTTTTCGAGATCTTCAATTTAATATATTATATGTGTGTTTTGGTTGACTGTGCAGGGATCGACTAGAGTTGGAAACTCCGATGGCTCAATAGGTTCCAACAAGCCTTCCTACGCTCTAGTTTTAAACAGACGTGCGGGATGGGACTGCAGGTAGCAGCCTGTAACGACCTGCCTTGAGTCGTTACCCTAAATTTTTAGCTACACATTTTTTTCATTACCTTAATTAATCATATTAACCTTATACTAGATTTGGCAAGAGACAATATAATTAAAGCACTAATAATTAAAACAAATTAAATTACACTTACCCAGATCCCTTGATGTGTGGTCGACTAACTCAAGCTCCATGTGCACTAACAAGCTTCTACTCCTACCTTGTACCTGAAAAGGACACCAAACAACACGTATGAGCAACTACTGAAAAGTCACCTAGTACACACTCCACTAACACACATACTATTCTGGCATCGCTCTTGAATGCCACACATTGCCATGGAGAAATACTCTTTGTCCTACAAGCAACAAATCTCTTTGAAACTGTAACATCTGGGCCCAGTATTGGAAGGCAGCGTGTAGGACGTGTGGTAGGGACGTGCATCTGACATGCGTGGTTTTCCCAGGAGATTTTCCAAAATGATGTAAGCATGTACCCATGTATTTGTAATAAAAGTGATTAATGGAATATGGGTTTCGATGCTTGATTGTACTCTCTTCTCTTTGGTGATTATCCCTAGGCTTTGTATGGCTACGTATGCTGGTATCCCATACCGTATACGTATGTGTATACTTGCACAGTGAGTGCACAGTTAACCACTGCCCAACACTATGCTCCCGTACTCTACCATCGTCGCCTTCCTCTCATACCCTGCGAATGGCATCACCTGAATATCGCCATGCCCCGCCAACAGTTGTTGGCGATTGAAAAATGACATTGGGCCGACTGAAATAAAGGGGAAGAGAAGAGCTGGTGTTAAAGAGGAAAAACGGGAAAAAGAAATCCAGAGAAGAGAGGAGAGAGTAGGGGAACCTGAGAGAGGACCCTGAGCGGGGAGAGGAAGAGGAGTTCCACCAGAGGTCGAGGTGATTGCCAGAGGGGAGGAGATCACTGAAGACGAGAAAAAACGACGGCAACCCATCAGAGAGCACGTGACCCATCCTTTCTCCTTCCCATTTTCGTTGATTCCCATGCTTAGTTAATGTTGCAAATTAGTTAAAAACCATGAATGTAGGTAGTCTGGCATGAGATTATGAGTTTACAAAGGTTTCGCAAATTTATGAGAATTAATCAATGATATTTCAGTGATTTTCTTGAGAGCATGCTGCAGTAATTTTCCATGACACTTCATGCTTTATAATTTAATATCTTGAGAACCACATATCAGATTAAGATGAAACTTGTCCCAAAATGCATTAGACTTAAAACCCTTCAAGATAAGTATTTTTGTGTATTTTTCCAATAGCTGGAGATAGGTCCGCCTGGAGCTCCCAAGTAGGGCGATTTTTCCGACGACTTGATCTGGGTTTTACTGTAATTGTGTGGGCCGCATGGCAATTGCGTGAACCAAACGTGTGGACGGGATGCACGGGTTTCACAGGCATTTTTCCTAGAAAAGATAAAACACTTAATGAAGATCATAATGAGTGGAAAAACATGGTTTTAATCCATGTGAAATCACTCTAGAATGAAGATGTTTAGAAAGTTGTTTGAAAGAAATGTAAAGATTTAAAAAGAATGGTTTTTGCTTAAAAGAAATTTAATAAGAGTTATTTCTAAAAGAGAATATTGGTTTTACAGAAGTATTTCCTATAATGGAAAGAGAATTCAGAAAAGAGATTTAGAAAGAGACTTCAGAAATGAATTTTCAGAAAAAATTTTCAGAAAAGATGCATGTTTTCAGAAAGAGATTTCAAAGTTTTGAGTTGACCTTTGGTGAAAGAAACTGGGAGCCAAAGAGTTGATGTTGGCTGGGTTGTGTGCTCAGTTAGAAGAGTATTATTTGGTAGGCTAGGTAAGATAGCTTGAGAGCTCACACTAGGCTGGGTAGAATCACTTGAGAGCTTGTGATGGACTAAGCAAAGTTACCAATGCTTGCAACACCAAGATAGATTAGAGGGATATCGTGAGGAGATGTATCCCCATGCAATGAGAATAGAAAAGAGAAAAGAAATAATGAGGCCCATTGGCCAAGTTGGTGATACGCCCTACACGGAGACTTTCACCGTGGCAGTGTAGGGGATCGAAGTTGGTGCCTCCTTCTCCGATTGTAACCAGGTCACCCTTGATCAAGGTGACACCAGAAAAAGAAGTTTTCAGATTTCAGATTCAGAAATCAGTTTTAGGCTAGAATCTAGCATGTTTTGACTTTTGAGTTTTAGCCCGATTCTAGCCAAGATAAGAATAGTGTTTTAGGACTAGTTCCAGACAGATTCTACATTTTGCAAGATTTAGAATTTGAGATTTAAGCTGGAACCTAGTCTTAGCGTAGTTTTCCAGATATATATAGAATAGAGCATGGTTTTCTGAAAAGTAAGTAAGTTTTGAAAATACATGATTTCCAAAATTTCTTTGAAAGACGCTTTCTTAGAATTTTAACCAGAATTTGATTATGAACCAGATTAGAGTTTTACAGAAAAGTTTTTCAAAGGAAATATTAGAGTTTTGATTTGAAAATAAAGATATAAAGTCTTAGTCATTTTTCATTGTCTGTTTTGTCGGGGCGCGTACTAGGTGACTTAGATGTCACTCATGCGTTTCATTTATTTAGTTTTCAGGTGTTGAGTTGGAGTGCAGTCAGTCCTAGTGCTCGAGTTTTTGGGAGCCACTAGCCGCACATAGGTCTAGGTAATAGTTAGCATTTATTTTATTTTTATTTTAAATTTCTACTCTTGCTAATTTAGCACTCAGACTTAGAATAGCTATACTGTGGCACCCTATGGCTACGAGGTGTTACAGAAACCATGCATTTGAAAATCAATCTTTTCTTTCTTTTTCAAAATCACACTCATATCATTCAAAACCATTTTCTTTCTTTTCTTTCAAACCATATGAATGATTTTCAAAACTTTATGCATACTTGAAATGACTACTCTTGTCAAATCAAGTTTACAACCACTGGAGAGTGCTACACTTGTACCAAGCCTCTGCTCAGTTAGAACAAATAAATCATATTTCAAAACTAGCACAATCCCCATTTACTGAAAACCACTACACCACTTATGGCACAAACAACTCAATGCCCCTTTCGGGCTCAAATAACTCAATGCCACTTTCAAGCGGAAACAACTTAATGTCCCTCACGGGCTCAAACAGCTTAACGCCACTCACGGGCGAAAACAAAATAATGCCACTTACAGGCAAAAACCACAAAGTCTCAACAAACACTGGCCACAAGTAGCTATTAAGGGCGCAACTCTGAACTCGCTGCACTGTCACGGATGGCTGCAACCACTCGTCCGAGCCAACAGGCCTTTGGTATGTCATGTTAGCCCAACACCAAGCACCCGACACCTACCATAAGCAGTCCATCGAAGTGTAACCAATGATGTCTGCACTATCACGAACAAACCATTATGTGGAGGAGTCTACCCGTCACGGTGTCTCACCTCTCTATAAGACCCTCATTGTGCTAACCCTCCTCGGGAAAGCTGTCCTTTCTAGGGACCACCTCATATGGTACACCTCTTTGAACATCCTAGCTCAGTCTCAGTGTCTGAATAACTAAGGGCTCCTCACCCTTGACCTCAGCTGGCACCTAATAATCTTGGTACCCGTACTAACTAGGGTATCACGTCTAGCTACACAAAGGTCTCATACTCCCTAGGTCCATTGCCACTATACCTTTATGTACAATTAGTACCCTAGGTTTTCGATACCCGGAACAAGTAGGGTGGCATACCTCCAAGTCTAGTAGGCCCTCGACTCGCAGACCTTAGCCTTGGCCTCATGAATAACAATCCAGGAGTCTTATACCTCCAAAATCCGAAGGATATTTACCTCAGCCTATTGGTCTTAAGCTTTACCTTAGGTAACATGCTCGATCACCCAAGGATGTCGTAACACCCTCTAAGCCTGGCAACAAACAAAAAACTTCAGAAAATATTTTAAAACCTTTTGCAAATAATGCTTGTCCTTTTCCAAATCCTTTTAAAAATCCATTTTCCAAATCACTTCATGGTTTTTTTGAAAAATCATTTAAACCTTTGCAAGAAAACACATTTTATTTGTTTCAAAATCCATTTTGAATTCATTTAAATATCTTTCCAGAAATACCATAAACATCATGCCTAAGGCTACACGAAAACTAGAAAATCGAAAATCATAGCCCTAAAACACAGCCTTGATAGCTCTCTTGTCAGGTCCACATAGCCATATCAAAACCAAAGTAATAGTCTCGAAGTCTCGCTTGACTTACTAGACTGGACACTAACACAAACCTCAACCAGAACCCAAAGTTCTGGTGCCAAGGTGCAAGACGTCTACTAACTCGTGTCCCTCGAGAACATAGTCAGATTAGTGCCAAACACCACAAGATAGTGCCACCGAATAACTCTTTTAGTGCACCACACACAGAATCAACCAAATTCTAGACCTAGAGACAACATCATGATCCCTATTGTCTATTCTAAACCATTAAGAAAGAGACTTATTATATCTAAGTCATATCATCTTTTATATTCTTTATATTCCAAGTGAATTCTTGCTAATTCGTTTTAGACATTCCCTGAGATTATTTTAATGATTATCCTAATCATTATTGTTTCAATTTAATTATCCTTCCAAGATTTATATATATATAAATAAATAAATAAATATATAAATTAACACTTAAAATACTTAATCGTAGATTGAGGGTCTAATTTGACAGACCAAAATCCTTCAGTGGACCAGACCAGCACTCTGGTCTCAAACCAAAGGACGAAATCGATATACCGAACTCCTTTGGTATACTAGACCAAGGATTCATGTTAAAACTCATTATCTAATTAATTTACCTCATTAACATTGTGTGTTGTCAGCTAACATGCCCCTTTTATTAATTGAATTCCGTAATTAAACATACATGGCAACCAGGGGTGTTGAACGTTGGAAGCTCAGCATTCAACGTTAAACACTGCTAAACCAGCATTTAACACCCTGACCTCACGTACTGTGTCAAAACCAATTAATCCTAGCCTGCATTCTAGTCCAAAACCACTTAGAGATTAACAATAACCCTAAGACACATAAAATTACAGCATGCATTCATAGTTACTACCAATAATAAGACACATAAAATTACAACATACATTCATAGTTACTACCAATAATAAATTAAATCACTCAAAACAAAAGGGATGCAGGGCAACAATGTTGAATGCCACTTAAAGGACGTCCAACATTGAATGCCCCAGAACAAACGTTTAACACACTGAAAACTCCCCTACACTGAAAACTCTCTCCCAAAGCATGTAATCTTCCTCCCAAAGGCCATGCAACCATCAAACACAAATAGAAGCACCACGCACACAACATACACACAATAATGAATCTACAAAAACATTATAAAAATTGATCTGAAAGGAGTGTGTACCTTGCTTTGAGAACCCAATTCATGCAAGGCTCCTCCCACACGATCTAGAGCTTCTTCTCTTCTTCCAATCATCCTTCCTTGCTCCCGAGGATCCTGCCATGCTCCTTGGCCACTCATGCAAACTAGAGATCCAACTCATTAATGCATGCATGGATGGAAAAGGAGGAGTAAGAAGAAGGAACCTAAACTGAAAACTCGATCTCACTTTACATCCTCCGAGTTGCCACTCCTTCCTCTGCCCATGCTTGATGTCTGGAATGGTTGGAGATCGTCGAAGTTCGACCACTAATGCCACAACCTCCTCTGCACACCAGGGAACCCATCAACACCATCTCACCTCACTCCTCCTTTATTCTTCCATTCTCTCTCTCTCTCTCTGAGGGCACCCAAACCACCTGAAAACTCACCCTCAACTTCCTTGATATGAAGAAGGAGGAGAGAAGAGAGTTATCTCTAAAGCATGCACCCCATCACCCTAAGCATAGGTAGCTGACTTTCTACATGCAACTCACAGCGTTGTACGCCTACCTATCATGCGCTCAACATTAGATGCATGAATATAAGCGTTCAATGTCTAAGGTCCAAAAAACTCCATACAAGTGTAGAACGTTGCATATCTAGTGTTTAACATTAAACGCCCTAGGCACAATGTTCAACATTGCAAAAAGTCAAGACACATTTTTTATAGTGTAGAATGCCTAAAATTCAACATTTAACATTAAACACCTCATTTCCAATGTTCAACAATCTAAAATTCTAAATTAATTTCTGGCTTAAATTGCTAATTAAAATCTAGGTCGTTATACAACTGTTGACTGCTACTGCATGTCAAGCTCTACAGGCCCAATTGTTGGTGGTTTGGATATATTTAGATTATGTCTTGACCCTGTAGATAATCTTGGAATGTAAATGATTAGGATAAATCATTAGGATGATTTTAGGAAAGCCTAAAACAAATTAGCAAGATCTTCCTATGTTGTAAATAAAATAAAAGACTATATGACTTAGAAATATTAAGGCTTCCCCTTAAAAGGTTTAGATGGATGATTAGGGTTTATATTTAACCCTAGGATTATATGTTAGTTTGGGTTTTGGTGTGGTGCACTAAATAATGTATTCGGTGGCATTGTTTGGGTATTCTTCTAAGGTTGTTGTCGTGGGTTGAGTGTAACGCTCTAGAACACAAACACTCTCAAGATACGGTTTTCTGGGCCTGATAGAGGAGCTGTCTAGACTGTGTTTTGTTGTATTTTGAGGTGTGATTTTAAAAGATTTCGAAATGATTTTCTAAAAGAGTTTTGAAAAAGGTTTTGGAAAGAGTTTTCCGTAGTTTTTTATTTGTGGTGGATTAAAAGATCGTAGGGTCGTGTTGACAGGACCAGGGGACATTGACCACATTCCTAGTTAGTCAAGTACATCGCCTAGATTGAAGTCTTAAGATAAAGTGATTGAGGCAAGTGTTCATCGAATCCTTGAGGTATGGTACTCCTTAATTATCATTCAAGAAGCCAAGGCTGAGGTCTACGGGTTAAGGTGTCATTTGTACCTAGTGGTATCGTGACAGTAGACCTAGAGGGTATGAGACCTCTGTGTAATTGTCATGATTCCCTAGTTGCGACAAGTATTGAGACCCAGGGTATCGACTGTATCTAGAGTTGGATCGAGTGGCTTCTCTAGAGGGGGTGAATAAAGAATATTAATCTTAGTTAACACTTTTTCAATATTAATTATATTCAAGTTAAACAATATAAGATGGTTCAAACAATTAAAGCAAGCAACAACTAGAAGATTATATATATTTGAAAGTTAAACTATTTTTATGCAAAGAAGGAGATGAGAGAAATTGAAAGCACAGGTGATTTATAGTGGTTCGGCCAAAACCTCAGCTTAGTCCACTCTTCAAGACCATATTGAGATTTTCCCTTATACTTAAAGGTAAACACATACTTGTGTCGGTAGTCCCACCAACTCAAACTTTGTTTCTTCCACTTCTCATACCTCGAGAAGCTAAAGTGCCTTCTTTGTAGCTTTACAACAGATTAATTTCCCTTTCACAGAGCGTTTTCAATTAAGATTACATCATAGGACTTGTGGAGAGATTTATGACAAGGATGGAGCATAATTCTCAAGAGTTACAAGTATAATCGATATGTGTGTCCTATCAAGGCTTATGGGGGTCCTATTTATAGCTAAAAGACCACTAAAAGATGTGTCTAACGGCCATAAAAACGGTCATAAATGGCTAGTCCATTGGTATGCCGTTTTGACTTTCGAAATGCATTTTCATCTTTAAATTACAACTCACGAGCAATTCGGTATGCCAGAAATATTTCGGTATGCCGAATTCTCTTGATTTGGTTTACTATTTTAGCCCGGTAAGCCATTTTGCCTTTAGCTTATCTCCACATTACTTTTTTGGAGTTCCATTACTTGTGTTGTTTCTTCCTGGTTTGGTATGTCATCATTCTTCGGTATGTCATTTTGCCTCATTTGATTTTTCTTATCCTGATTTCGAAACGCCTTTGAATGTGTCATTTCTTCCTAGTTCGGTATACCGATTTTCTCTGGTATACCGTTTTTGATCCCTTCTTTAATTTTCCACATTTGCCTTCAAAACGTCGATGCTTGTGCCGTTTCTTTTTGATTTGGTATATCGATTTGGTTCAGTATGTCGAATTTGACTCTTCTTTGATTTTTCAACAAATATTCTAAGTATAACTTTGCATATATATTTTACAACATATTATATAGAATTTTACATGACTCAAATATTACAACTCTTCAATCTTATCTTTAGAGTACTTTTTCCTTACATGAAAATATACACAAAAATTCATTAGTCCATGTGTTCTCATCAAAACATATAATATATTTCCAACAATCTCCTCCTTTTTAATGATGACAAAATCAAAATATTAAATATAAGTCCTAAACATAAAAGGTAAGAATTTTTAATAAACTCCCCCTATCACCAACCATGGATATTCATGAGTAAAAATGAACTCTCCCTTAAAATAAGTTCCCCTTATCTAATTTCTTAACATGAATTTTTGATATTTTCATATATACTATATTTCTCCCCCTTTTTGGCATAATCAAAAAAGCTACCCAAATGAAATGTTTTGAAGATAGCTTCCCCTTTGTGTTAGAGACCAATATTTCCATTCAATCATATATCAAATAACTAAGACAAACATATATAAGAACAAGTAATCCATAAAAGGTCAAACATTGATAAAGTCTTCAATAATCCAAATAAGTTACACAAGATGTCTAATTATCACAAAAAGATTTTAAAATCCCAAGCAAAGGATGTTACAACAATTTTAAGGAGAAGGAGGATTAATATGTTCAAGAATATCCTTGTGATATTCTTGAAGAGTGTCTTGATACGCCTCGACTCGATCACTGAGTTTCTTTATACTCTTCTTATATTCTTGATGCTGTTGTTGTTGTTGAAGCATTAAGTCAGAAATCAGCTTCTGTTGTTGTAACTGAATGTCCATCATTTGCTTTTGATGAAGACACATCTCTGACATTTGTTTTTGAATTAAATCCAATTTCGTGGACACACTCGACTCTTCTTCCTCTTCTTCTTCTTCAGAGCTTTCATCTTCTTCTCTTGCTTGGGTTCGTGGTGCCCAAAAGAGGAACCCTCAGGAAGATTCTTAATTTTATTATGAAACTCGATAGATTGTTCCATTTTTGCCACGTCTTGGGTTCCTAAAGGCTTTGATCTAACAGGTAGGCTTGGCTCATCATCTAGGGGAATATCATAGTTTTTAAATAGTTAGGTTAAAGGAGGACCAAAAAATAACTTTGCTTTTACATGGGTCATGCAATGAAAGATTACTTGACCCAAATTGATAGGAATTTTTTTTGTTATGGCATAGACCGCCTTGCAAGTGAGCTCGCTAAGCTCATCTTGGTGACCTTTCTTTTGGACTAGGATGGTGGCCACAATATAGGCGATAAGACGTGATTGTTTGATAAGTTGTTTGATTTTATTGGACTTAAAAGTGCTCCTAGGGTTTAAAGATATGGCTTTGTTGATCTCAGAATAAGACCAATCTAATTCATAAATAGATAAGATACTATCAGTCCTTGAAGATGGAATTTTAAACAATTGACCTAGTTGTGACCATGCTCGCCCAGGGATCTGGCACGGAGTCGCGCCAGAGGGAGGAGGCCACAGCCATGTTAGGATGGCGAAGGCGCAAGATAGGAAGAAACGAAAAGAAAAGGAGTCGCCACCTAGTCTTTTAAGGGAAAGACGAGGAAAACCACAAACAAACCACAAAAGACGAATGCATGAGATGCAAATGTATTACGCACGGGATGGGTAAGGATTCCTATTACGCACGGGAAAGGTGTTAGGCACCCCCGTACGCCTGAGAAACTCGGTCTTTCTAGTCCAATTCGCTTGCTAGAGGTCGAATGAATGTTTGCTAAGCCTAGATTGTGCTCTAATCATGCTAATATGAATGCCACGCCAAGACTAGATGGATGTGCAAGATGGTATGAAAAAAATGTAAAGAAATCCACACGAAATGATGAAATCACGAAAATGCAACCAACTCAGATCATCAAAATCGTAGAAAATGTCATAGAAATCTGAACGAAAAAATTGCAAAGAAATCCACGCAAAACAGGTAAAATGTGACATGTGAATAAAATCACATAAAATAACGGTATTTTTGGAAAGAATGGCTCAAAAAATCACACCAAACTCAAGAGGATCAAAAATGTGATAGACCCAAATCATTAGAATCGTGGAAAAAATCATGGAAATCCGAACGGAAAAATTACAATGAAATCTGCGTAAAACAGCCAAACGGTGACATGTGAAGAAAATCACATAAAATGACGGTGTTTTAGGAAAGAATGCTCGGAAAAACCATATTGATATTAAGAAGGTCAAAAGTGGGGTCGACCCAAGTCATCAGAATCATAAAAAAAGTCGTGAAAATCAAAAAGGAGAAATAATCCACAAGCGAGACAATGTGGGTCTTTCAGTCAGTTAGTGTATGCCCTCAGGCAATGAAATCTAAATCAAATCGAAAAATCCAAAATGTAGGAGTAAAGGAAATCAAATTGAATGTTGGGTGAAGTATTATGAAAACGAATAAGGAACAAATCCACGAAAAACCACATGGGATGCACGCTTGCTTGAAAAGGATGGGACAATGTGCAAATGTGATGAAAACTATGCAAAATGCATGAATATGTACCTAAATGTGTAAAGGTGCTGAGGATTGACTTAGACAAAGGTTATGCATGACTTAATGCAAGAACTAACATGCATGTGCATGAATTGGTGGCATAGGGGTAATTTGGTCATTTCAATGGCCTAATGTGATAAATGCATGTATGGGGATGATGCTTGGCTTGAGATATGCCAAGATATATGCGAAATGTCAAGAAAATATTATTTGCAAGAAAACGAAAAGGACAAGGCCTTAAAAACAATAAAATGATATAAACATGGTAAAGGACAAGACCAGAGACTAAAATGCAAATTTCATGAAAAGAAAGGGAGAACCTGATTAAAAATGTATTCAATGACTTCTATTCTAGTGTGTAGATGATGGATCAAATGAAAATGTGGCACTGAGATGTGTGAGAATTGCACCTTGGTAATTTCCTAAAAACTCTGGGTCTAATGTGCAAAATTCACACATAAGTGCAAATGTGACTAAAAGATGAAACTGAAGACCAATCTACAATGCAAACATGATTTTTAAATGAAATCTATGATTAAGTGCAAAATATCAAAAATATATGAGAAAACAATTAAAACCCTAAATGATGGATTTAAAAATAGTTTAAGAGTCTGGATGCAAATTTTTTGTGCTTAGGGATTGTATGTTGTGAACTTAGGGGCCTACATGCAAAATTACAGGGTTTAAATGTGACAAAAACTAGACTTTTACGATAATCAGTGTAATTATGAAGTTTCTTAGGGTCAGAATGCAAATTTTACAAAGACAACTCATTTTTAAAAGTTCTGGGGGCTGAGTGCAAAACCTTAGAACTTAATTGCAAGGAAAATATGAATGCAGGGGTTTAAACGTGAGAAAACACATATTTACTGGACTGATAATGAAAGTAAAATGAAACAGGGTAAAAAAAAAAAATGCAAACTTTACAGTAAAACTAAACAAATGCAATTTAAATTGAAAGTTCAAGGGCTAAAAAGACAAAATCCAGGATCTAATTGTAACATTTAAAGAAATTAAAGGGTTTTTAAATAAAACCTAAAAAATCTAACAAACACCACCGACGATTCGAAGATCACCGACGGTGACAGCTTGGGAGGCTCATTTGAGCCCTCCCGACGAATGATCGGCGATCAGAGGAGCAGAGAAGCTGGAGGAGGAGATAGGAGGAAGATCTAACGGCGTTGATCGTACCCTCGACGGCTGGAATGTGCCGTCGATCACCCCTGTTAGCATTCTTTTTCGACGATGGGGGCTTCCACTACGGCATGTCTGGAGGTGGTGGCTCGGCGCGACGGAGATCTGGCAAGCTCCGGGGGGGTCTTGACAAAGCTTCCGGAGGTGTCGGTGAGGACTGGAACACCCTGAGGCACCCTTCCTGTTGTGGGCTCCGGCGACGGTCGTGATAAAGGTGGAAACGAGGCTCTGGGGCCTAAAACGGCGCCATGGGTGCTTGGAGGGACTCGTGGCGGTGCTGCAGAGCCTCCTGGCGTGATCACGAGCGGCAATGGGCGTCTGGAGTCTACAAGGGATCTCGACGATTGACGAGGTTGCAGCAGCGCTCTCAGGCATAGGAGGCCTAAAGGACCTCTCTTGAGTGTTGGGAACTCAGGGAGGAGGAGGAGGAAGAAGGAAGGGAGGCTCCAAGAGCCTCCTCTCGATCCAAGAGGTCAGCGACCTCACTGGTGGTGGTGAACCCACCATCGGAGGTGGAGACACCGACCACTGGGCCTGCCCGCTCTAGCAAACCATGGTTAAAAACTAGGGGGAGCCTTCTAGATCTATAGAGGCACGATTTAAAATTAAAAGGAGGGAGATTACCTGGCTGGAAGCTGTTGTTTGTCCTGATGAAGCTTGACGGCTGTGGTCTGGTGGATGCTCTAGTGACGACGGTCAGGGTTTCTAGGCTACAATCGGAATCAGGAAGGAGCTCTAGAGGTGGTGGAAGTGGCTAGGGTTGATTGGAGGTTTCTTTGTGGACTCAAGACTGCTAGATCGAGGTCTAGAAGAGGAAGGCTTCACGAGAGGCTGTGTCTGTCGGTGGCAAGACTTTTAAACTTCGACGGGCTTCCTCCAAAACCGTCAATCCTCCAATCCATGGCTTGGGCGTCGTTCGATCAGCGTGAGCTGGAGGGGGAGTCGACCGAAGATTACGGGGGAGGAGAAGCTAGCGTCGGAGATCTCGGGATCGCCATCGGGGATGTCGCTAGAGAATTCGGGGCGTCAGAATTATTTTTGAGTTTTGCTAAGTTTTTGATTGAAGGCTTAAATGGGGTATTGGGCTGGATTTGGGCCTGGCAATGGGCTTGTGTTTTAGGGTTTTTTTCCTGGTTTTTGTTTTGGGATTTTTTAGGGATTTTAGGGTTTTGATTTAACATTTTTATTTGGGTCGTGTGATTTTAATTAAATCCATGATTTTGTGATTTATGATTTAATTAATTGGTTTTATATAAGGATTTTAATTATTTTAGGGTTTTAGATTTTTGGTTTTAGGTTTTTTAATTAGGTTTATGATTTTAATTAAATTTTTGATTTTGTGATTTATGGTTTAATTAATGGGTTTTAAATTAGGGTTTTTAGGATTTTAATTACTTTGGGGTTTTTAGGATTTTAATTATTTTAGGATTTTCAGATTTTGAATTTAATTAGGGTTTTTAGGTTTTAATTAAGGTTTTTAGTTTAATTTGGGTTTTTGTGTTTTAATTAGAGTTTTAATTTAGGGGTTTTAGATTTAATTAATTAGGGTTTTAAGTCTAATAAGGTGATTTTAATTAGGATTTTGAATTTAATAGGGTTTTTAAGGTTTTGAGTTTAATTTGGGTTTTTTCTTGAATTTAAATGGATTAAAGTGGTTTAAATGGATTTTATTTGAATTTTGACTATAATTAGGGTTTTCACTTGATTAATTTGGATTTTAATGGATTTTATTTAATTTTAGTTTTAATTGGTTTTTTATTTGATAAATTTGGATTTTAAGTGTTTTAAATGAATTTTGTTTGGTTATGATTCTTAATTATTGGTTTTTGCTTTGATTAGGTCAGAGTTGGTTTGTGTGGGCTTGAGGGTTTAGGGTTTAGGTGGTCGTTGTTGACACTCCGATTTTGCAGTCATTTGGCAGTAGACACCTCTGGAAAGATGCTCTGGTTGTGACCACCAAAACTCAAATTTTCACACCCAAAACTCTAGATCTACAAGTCCACTTAAGCCCACACAAGCCCAATCAGGCCCACACTAGTTCACTTTGACCTAATCAAAGCAAAAAAACAATAACTAAGAATTAAAACTAAATAAAATCCACTTAAATGCATTTAAAATCCAATTAATCAAATGAAAACCCTAATTAAAGTCAAAATTAAATAAAACCCACTTAAATGTACTTAAAATCCATTTAATCAAATGAAAACCCTAATTAAAGTCAAAATTAAATAAAATCCAATTAATCAAATGAAAACCCTAATTAAAGTCAAAATTAAATTTCAACCATTTAAAATCCAAATTAAAACCTTAATCAAGTAGAACTCAATAAAATCCATTAAAAAAGTTAAATTTATTTAAAAAGAAACCCAAATCCAAACAAAAATCAAGTAAAATCAATGAAGTCAAAATCTAAGTCAAAACTCTAATAAAAACCAATTAAACCAAAATTTATACTAAATCCTTAATTAAGTCAAGTAAAAAACTAATTAAATCTAAATTAAAACTCAAACACAACTTTAATCAATTTAAATTCAGAAAAACCCCAAAATAATAAAACCCTAAAAACCCTAATTTAAAATCAATTAAAACCCAAAAATAATTAAAACCCAAAAAACCCTAATCACTTAAACAAACTCTAACCCCTAATTAAAATCAAAAAGCCCTAATTAAATCACCAAACTAAACTTAAAACTAAAACCCAAAATCTAAATTAAAAACATTAAAATAAACCATAAAAACCTAAATCTAAAACTCAAAACTCTAATTTAAAACCCTAATTAAAATCACAAAACCCGAAAATAACAAAATCCAAAAATTACTTAACCAAACTTACAATTAAAAATCAAAGTCTCACTTAAAATCATAAAATCCTAAAACTTAAATCATCAAAACAAATAATTAAAAACCTAAAAGCAAAAAAAACCAAAACCTTAAAACTAAAACAAAAAAACCAAAAGCGCAATCGCCAGGCCGAATTCAACCCAAAGCACCCAACACGCCATTCAATTGAAAACTTAGAAAAGTTAAAAATAATTCCGACGACCCCTTAATCTCCGACGATATCCTGCAAACTCCAATGACATCTCCAAGTATCCGGAGCACATACCAGAGTCTTGTGATTTCCAGCCAGCCTCCTCCAACTTACGCCTGATCCAACGGCGCTCATCCGTTGGAGGGGGGAGGATCGACGACCCTAGAAAGCCTCACCGGTGTATAAAGCATGTCGCCGACAGACTTTTGAGAGGTTTTTTTGGCCATTGATCCTCCTCTCGTTTGAAACCCAGAGTAGACCCCTTGAGTGCCCCTTGAACCCTAGACCTTCCTTGCATCCAGACCTCCTCCTCCAGCCTTTCTTCGCAACCAGAGTAGCCACCGGAGAAGCGCTGCCGTCGACCAGTCTCACCGGGGACAACAACCACGCCTTCCAGGTATTCCTCCCCTCTCTCTCTTTCATCCAGAGGATGCCCCCATTGGTCTAGAGGACTCCTCTAGTTTCTTAGTCGTGATTTGCCGGAGGGGGCCACCCCGGTACACCGTTGTCTCCCTTCAGTGATGGGTCCTTTGTCGCCGGTGAGGCCAGAGGCCTCCTGATCCGTGGCGAGGCCCTATGGGCCTCTCCTCCTCCTCCTCCTCCTCCTCCTCCTCCTCCTCCCTGAGCTCACGATGCTTAGGAGGAGTCCTTCAGGCCTCCTATGCCTGAGAAGCCTGCCGTCACCGCTGCTCTGCCGACCGCTGTTCCTCGTCGTCAAAGCCGCTGGAAGCCTCTAGATGTCCCCATCGCTCACGACCTCCCTCGAAGTCTGTTGCACCGCCACGAATCTCTCCAAGCCTCTACGTCGCCACTCCAGACCCCAGAGCCCCATCTCCGCCTTAGTCACGACCGTCGCCAGAGCTTGCGACTGGGAGAGTACTCCAGCCAATTTCAGTCCCCACCGATGCCCCCAGAAGCCTCATCAAGACCCCCCGGAGCTGTCCTGAACTTCGCCGCGTCGAGCCATCACCTCCAGACACGTTGCTGTGGAAGCCCCCGTCATCGGAGAAGAACACCGATAGGGGGATCGACGACGTGTTTCAACCGTCTAGGGTTCGATCGGTGCCGTCGGATCTTCCCCCATATCCTCCTCCAGCTTCCCCGCTCTTCTGATCTCCGATCAGCCTCCGAGAGGACTCAGATGAGCCTCCTAGGCCGTCGCTGCCTGTATTTTTTGAATCGTTGACAGTGACTGTTAGTTTTTTTAGGTTTTATTTTAAAACCCCTGTTAGTTTTAAAACATTATAATTAGATCTATGGATTTTATGCTCTAGCCCTTGAACTTTTATTTAAAATTGCATTTCTTTAGTTTTTACTGTAAATATTGCTTTTTTTACCCTATTTTATTTTAATTTCAATCTCAGTTCTGTAGATATATGTTTTCTCATGTTTAAACCCCTACATTTATGTTTTCTTTGCAATTAAGTCCCAGAAATTTATTCTTTGACCCTTGAATTGTCCTTTTTATAAAATTATATTGTAAATATTACACATTTTATCCAATTTAATTTTTAATTCCATTTTCATTTCTATTCATGCATGTTTTATCACACTTAAGCCCCTGAGATCATGTTTTCTTTGCATTTAAGTCCCGAGCTTTTGCATTGAGCCTCCAGAGTTAAAAAAAAAAAGAGTTTTTCTTTGTAAAATTTGCATCCTAACCCTATGAAACTTCATAATTACACTGATCAACACAAAAGTCCAGTTTTTATCACATTTAAGCCCTGTAATTTTGCTTGTAGGCCTCTGGGTTCACAACATACAATCCCAGAACACAGAAAATTTACATCCAGACCCTTAGATTAATTTTAAATCCATCATTTAGGGTTTTAATTGTTTCCTCACATATTTTTCACTTATTGTATTTCATATTTAGTATTTAATCATAGATTTCATTTAAAAATCATGTTTTCACTGTGAATTGATCTTTAGTTTCATATTTTAATTATATTTGCACTTATGTGTGAATTTTGTACATTAGATCCTGAGTTTCTAGTAAATTACCAAGGTGCAATTTTCACACATTTTAGTACCACATTTTCATTTAATCCATCAACTGTACATTAGAATAGATGTCACTGAATGGACTTTAATGTAGATCTTCACCTTTTTGTGAATTTTACATTTCGGTCATTGTACTTGTCTTTTATTGTGTTTACATCATTTTATTATTTTTAAGATCATATCCTTTGCATGTTTTCTTACCAATAACACTTTTTGACATTTCACATACATTTTGGGCATATCTCAGACCATGCATCATCCTCATACATGCATTTATTACATCTGGTCATTGCATTGACCAAATTGCCCTTATGCCACCAATTCATGCACATGCATGTTAGTTTTTGCATTCAGTCTTGCATAACCATTGCCTAAGTCATTCCTCAGCACCTTTTATACATTTAAGTACATATTCATACATTTTACATAGTTTCATCACACCTACACCCTTCATCCCTTTTGAGTAGAGCATGCTTTCCATATGATTTTCGGTGGACTTTTCTTTGATGTTTTCAGATTCTTTCACCCGACTTCTGATTTGATTTCCTTACTCCTACATTTCAGATTTTTTCGATTTGATTTGTATTTCATTGCTTGAGGGTATATACTAACTGACCGAAAGTCCTACATTGGCCCATTTACGGATTATTTCTCTTTTTTGATTTTCACGACCTTTTCCTTGATTCTAATGACTTGGGTTGACCCCACTATTGATCATTTTGATATCAATGTGATTTTTTGTAACATTCTTTCCAAGAACGTTGTCATTTTATGTGATTTTCTTCATATGTCGCCATTTGGTCGTTTTACGTGGATTTCTTTGCAATTTTTTCATCTCTATCTCCACGGTGTTTTCCGTGATTCTGATGAATTGTGTTGGTTGCATTTTTAATGCTCTTGATGTCGTTGTGGTTTTCCAAAGCCTTCTGTCCAAAAACACTGTCATGTTATGTGAATTTCTTTACATGTCCTAGTTTTCCTGTTTTACGTGGACTTCTTCGCAATTTTTCTGTCTTGATTTTTGTGATGTTTTCTATGATTCTGATGATTTTAGTGGATTGTATTTTTGATTCTCTTGACGTCTGTATGATTTTTCGAGCCGTTCTTACCAAAAACCTTGTCATTTCATGTGATCTTCTTTGTTGTGTCGTCTTTTCATGATTGTGATATTTCTTGTGGATTTCTTTGTAGTTTTCGCATACCATCTTGCACATCTATCCAGTCTTGTCTTGGCATTCATATTAGCATGATTAGAGCATAATCTAGGTTTAGCAAACATCCGTTCAGCCTCTAGCAAGCAAATTAGACTAGAAAGACCGAGTTTCTCGAACGTACGGGAGTGCCTAACACCTTCCCTGTGCGTAATAGGAATCCTTACCCATTCTCTGGTTAGTAGACATCTGGCCTTCACATTTGCATCTCATGCGTTCAATCCTTTGTGGTTTGTATGTGGTTTTTCTCATCTTTCCTTTAAAAGACTAGGTGGCGACTTCTTTTCTTTGTCGTATTATCCTATCTTGCGCCTTCGCCATCTTGACATGGTTGTGGCCTCCTTCCTCTAGTGCGACTCCGCACCGGATCTCTGAGCGGGCATGGTCATAGAACTGGTGACTCTGTTGGGGAAACCAGATTCCGACTTTCAGGTTAGTTTTTTCGCTTGCTTGCTGAGGCTTTGGCTTCACAAACTTGTTTGTTTGCCTCGCTTGTGGTTGTTTGTTTACTTAGCGTGCTTTTCGCACTTTCTTCTACACATTTGCTCTGTCATTGCACTTGATGTGATGGATGTTTTCTTTTCACAATCATGATGCCACGACAGTTGCACATGTCATGATCATGCCTTTTGCTTGTTATTTGCTTGCCTACTTGCCTCACTTGTGTGTTTTCTTCCCCTTTTGCACTTGACTTGCCTAGGAGAGTAGAGACATGTTTGTTTCTTCTTTCTGGTTAAATTAAAACACACAAACTCAGAAAAACAATTAATAAGGAAAAACTAGAGACCAAATAAAACTCTTCCCCATGGTTAATAAAATGCAAGTAAAAAACACAAAAGCATGTTGCATGGTTGATCATATAGGGCATGCATCTTCTCCCCTTAGTCCACCTACAGTATGCGAAGGACAATTCTAGTAGCCCGTTTTATAGCTTTGGCGTGGGACGTGTTGATAGTTTGTCCCTCCTTGTCCGGAGTCGTGTCGGTGTTAGTAGAGGGTACAGCTCCATGCTACTGCAGGAGATGAGGCCACCAACACACCACCCGTTCACTGCCTGCGCTTTGGCCAGGATTTAGAGCGGGGACCTTTACTTTCTAGCTTGAGTTGGAGACCTATTTGCCCATGTGTGATCCCGGAATAGACGACCTTTCAGGAAACACTTAGTTGGTGAGAGACAGCATGTTAGTTGCATCCATGTGCATGAATGTCATTCACGCTACTATAACAACTGCATCTTGTTGCTGGTTCTAACACTAGTAGTTTCCTTTTTTCCCAGGTAGAGCGTGAGTTCCTGCCTTGACTCCCCTGTTTGCGACGCTTCGTTGCTGATCATCTTTTCCCGAGTTATTCGTCACTTTGATGATAGCTTGTCCTAGGTTTCATCCCATTGTTTGCCACCGTAGTTCGGTTCTCACCCGTTCCCGGTCAGCCATGGTCCAGCGCACCAGTGAGTCTCTGTCCGTCACTATTGCTCAGGAGGGCACTCCATTTTTGATCCCTCCTATCCTTGTTGTGTCTTCAACTGTTCACTCTATCCCCTTCGTGCATCACGGAGGTTCTGTCCCCTACCTTGTGGGAAATCCACTGACCTTGGCCAGTTTGGAGCCAGGCATTGAGTCTATCTCAGTGACCTCTGCTCGGGTTCCACATGTATCACTAACCGCCTCACTTCCTCAAGGTTCCTTCTCTTTTAGCACCCATCCCACTGTAGCAACATCCCTTGCAGGTTCCTTGCCTCTAAGGCAACTGTATCCGTCCCATCATTGACCTTTGAACCTCTGACTGTGCCATCCCTCACTATCCTTGAGGGATCTCCTACCGAACAGGCAGAATATCTGTTGGCCCTTGCCTAGAAGATCGAGGGCATGGCCTTTGCTATCTAATCTACCATAGACCCTAATGTTCCTGAGGCTCCCACATTCAACTCCAATCGCCACACAACTCTCCACTCATCCTCCTTTTGCACACCATCAAGTTTAGGCACCTTCACTCCCACAATCGCACCCAGCACTTATGCACGGATATGCTGGCCATCATGCCATGGCACCAGGTGGCATGATGGTGGACCCAGAGGAGCACTTAGGTGCGACTCACACAGCATATGCAACTGTTCCCCCTGTTGCATCACCCTCGTCGGCGGCAGCTCCAGATACCCTCCATGCCAAGGTGGGTGACTTGGAGAGAGCACTTCAACAAGTGCGGGGAGGGGACTGCCAACCCTAAGGATTCTAGGACCTCTATTATTTCCCAAAGCCGACACTCCCACCGCATTTCCAGATCCCCGACATTGAAAAGTACAATAGTAAGGGTTGCCCCATTTCACATCGTAGGACATATTAAGGAGACCTCGCTCAGCTCCAGGCTGACGAGAGGTTGTTTATCCGTCTCTTCCAGAAGAATCTCACCGGTCCAGCCCTCAAGTGGTTAACGTCGCTTGACATGGGCTCGATCAAGACTTGGAACGACCTCTCGTAGGCATTCAAGGATCAATATGCATTTAATCTAGACTTGGTCCCAAAGAGGGAGGACCTTATCGCCACAAGATAGAGACCCCACATGCCGTTTGGGGAGTATGTCGGTCGCTCGCGCGCCCTTGCATCATAAGTGAGAGATAAACCCTCCGACGAGGAGTCTATCGAAATCATTATCTGAGGTGCGCAACCAGATGTTGGGGCTCTGTTGAGCATTCAACATATCACCACCTTCCCATCTGTGATTCGGGCAGGTGCGCGTGTAGAGAGCTCCCTCCACAGTGGCAACTTTCTTGCACTCGCCACTTTTGCCAAACAAGCCGCGTCCTAGGATCACCATGGGAGCAGCAGCACTCGTAAAGGTGTTGGCACCTGTTACCCTAAGAGGCAGGATCCTCCCAAGCCTGTCGTCGTATACGTAGTGTCAGCCACCATGTCCGTCATTGTGGTGAGCCAACCAGGCCCGAATCAGTTAGTCTATGCACCTACACCTAGGGCACCACACACACCACAAATTACCACCACCACCCAACCGGTGTATCCCTCGGCACCAGTCCGGCAAGGACCCTGCCCAGGGCAGAGAAGGCCTCAACGTGCTACATGGTAGTACACCCCACTTGTTGAGCCACTGAGTGCCATCCTCCCTAAGGTGATGTCACTCTTGAAATTCATAGAGGTCTGTCCCCCATCGAACCCTCTATCGGGGTGGTACAACACGAACCTCCATTGCAATTTCCATTACTGCGCGGGTCACTCAACGAATAATTGCATGGCTCTTCGGAACACCATTCAGGATTTGATTGACCACAAGGTCATCATCATCGACACTCAGGAGGCACACACTGTACCTGCACCACCGCCTCCACGTGCACAAGCACCACCAACCTACCCCAACATTGTCAACCAGCCCATTTCAGCGCATAACAACTCAACAGGCGTTGGGACATCAGGAATCTATTTCCTTTCTGCTGTCTAATCTAATCCATACTGTTGATGAACCCTTTCCTACTCATCTTTATTGTTTGAGTCGTGCCGGTTCCGAGTCAGCAGTCCACACGATACGGCTGACCGCGAGGGCGGAGTATACCGCTGCACCGTCGACCGTGCACTTTGGGTCGCCTATTTGCTTACTCGCCCGACCCATGCCTACTTATCCCATCCAGTCTCTCATCCAGTATCCTGTCTAGCCTGCTGCCCAACATCCTGTCCAGCATCCTCTTGTACAACATCCTATCCAACACCCTCTCTAGTTAAACCACCTTTCTGTCAGTTCGATGTCGACGCTGCTGGAGATAGCGGCACGTACCCCTCTTGTCGTCCACCTGACGAGGGACACTCACCGTGTACCTTATGATTATGCTATAGAAATGTGTGCAGAAGTCACCAGGTCAGGGAGGGTGTATAGGCCACCAGCGCTAGCAGCCCAGCCTGCCCGTTCAATGTCTTCCCTTCCACAGCTTGCTACCCAACCTTCCAGGACGGTCCCTTGTTCTGTCCCTACCTCTTCAACCTGGAATGAGTAGTCCTCTGCTGACATCACATCTCAGTTAAAGAAGGTTAAGGCTGATATCTCCAATTTTGGATCTCATCCATACTTCTGCGAAACATCGAGAGGCCTTCCTCAGGGTCTTTCAGGCTGCTCACGCCTCCCCCACCATAGAACCGTCCGCTCTTGAGAATATGGTGGGCATGATTGTAGAACCTTATGTCATTTCCTTTTCCAGTGAGGAATTGCCTCCAACAGGAGTCAATCACAACCAGTCCCTGTTCATTACGGTGCAATATCAAAGCTTCTGAATTCCCCTCACCCTGGTTGATAACGCCACGAGCCTTAATGTCTGTCCTTTGCGCACAACAAATAAAATCGAATTCAAAGCCAAGGATATCATACCAGCTACGAAGGGAATGACGGTTTTTGATAACATGCATCATGATGGGCTAGGATGCTGGTTATTCCTCTCACTATAGAGCTTGTAGTCTTCGATGTCGAATTCTATATTTTGGATATGGAGCCCTCTTTCAATCTTTTTCTCGGGCGCTCTTGGTCGCACAAGCATCAGGTGATCCCCTCAACCCTCCATCGCATGGTCAAGTTTCGTTGGGGCAATGATGTAGTTGTTGTCATAGCGAAAGATCTTGACAAGGAAAAGGTCGAGTCGGTCTCCGCTGTCTCCCTCAAGACTGTCCATTTTACCCCCAAGCCGTCCGATGTCATGTTCCCTGTTAACGACATTCCGACTCTCGAGCGTGTCAGTTACCTGACCGTTAGCGGCAATCCCCTTTAGATGATCGAAAACGTGTGTTGCAAATAAGGATACAAGAAAGGAACACCACTCGGGCGACACAGCCAAGGAATCTCCGAGCCCAACCAGGTGGAGGAAAGGCGAGAGTTCGAGGGACTGGGATACAAGTGGTAGCCACACAAAGATGGATATTCGCGCGCCCGAAGGTACAAAAAGATTTTTATTCTGTCAGATCTCACCAACTTTGTTAGTGCAAGGATACTCGATCCCAATCAAAGCCTGGCCACTGCAGAGAGGAGCCAATGCCAGATGGTGCAACCACAACCTCAACCGCTGGCAACCACATTGACAGCATCAGCCACCGCCCCAACAGCGAGCCCCATAGTGATAGTCCTACAAGCAGTGGCATCAGTAGATCCATCAGTGCAGTTAGTCAGTCTTGGGCATTGCTTACAGCGGTCTCAGATCCAGTCAGCAGGGGTCCATAGTTTAGACAGTAGACCCCACTGATAAAGAGCTGGAAGTCGCACAGTGTAGATACAAGAACACCAAAGTCAGTGTGACCATCATGAAGAATCATCCAGGGCAGAAATCAAAGCACATCCTCTCCTTTGATGTCACTGACCCAACCTTCAAAAAGGAAATCATATCAGAGCTCATCGCTTATGAGGAAGAGGATGATGACATGAATGAAGACAGTGAGGCCCCCGAATTCCGGCCCTACGACAATGATCCAGAGGGGCCGAATATGCATGTCGAGGAAGAAACTGAACAGGTGAACATCGGCACAACATAAGATGTCAAGGAGGTACTCATCAGTGCTAAGCTATCTCCACAGGCCATGGTAGATTTCATAGCATTTCTGAAATACACAGATGTCTTTGCCTGGAGTTATGACGATATGGTCAGTCTAGATGTCGAAGTGGTGGTACACAAATTACCCCTAAAGTCTAATGAGAGGCCTGTCAAGCAAAAACTCAGGAGATGGCAACCTCAATGGATCTTGAAGCTCAAGAGGGGAAATCATGAAGCCGCACAAGGTGAACTTCCTCAAAGTGGTGTTGTACCCAGAATGTTTAGAAAATATTGTCCCAATGCCAAAGAAAGATGGGAAGGTCCGTATGTGCATTGACTACAGAGACCTCAACAAGGCAAGCCCTAAAGATAATTTCCCACTTCCTCACATAAATGTCTTGGTGGACAACATAGTCGGACACAAAATGTTATCATTCATGGATGGTTTCTTGGGGTACAACCAGATAAAAATGGCCGAGGAGCATATGGAGAAGACATCTTTCATCACCCCTTGGGGAGTTTTCTGCTATCGTGTGATGTCATTTGGGCTCAAGAATGTCGGTGCAACTTATCAAAGGACAATGACCGCACTTTTCCATGACCTCATGCATCAGGAACTAGAGGTCTATGTAGACGATATGATTGCCAAGTCCAAAGAGCCTGAGGAGCACCTGGTTTGCTTGAGAAAGATGTTTGATCGCCTTAGAAAGTACAAGCTCCGTCTTAACCCCAACAAATGCATATTCGGGGTGTCATCTGGCAAGCTTCTGGGATACATCATTAGTCAAAGAGGAATCGAGGTCGACCGTAGCAAAGCAAAAGCCATCATTGATATGCCTCTCCCTACATCTGAGAAGGAAGTTTGGAGCTTATTGGGCCGATTATAGTATATCAGCAGGTTCATCGCACAGCTTACCCTCATCTATGAGCCTATCTTCAAGCTGTTAAGAAAGAACGCACATGTCCACTGGAACGAGTAACGTCAGGCTGCATTCGACAAGATCAAGCGGCTCCTTACAAAACCTCCTGTCTTGGTTCCACCCACACCAGGACGACCTCTGTTGCTATATCTCTCCACCACCCAATACTCCAGGGGTGCAGTCCTTAGGTAGCACGATGAGACGAGACGTAGGGAGAGAGCCATCTACTACTTGAGCAAGAGGTTCAATGACTGCAAAGCCAGTTATATTCCTATCGAGAAGATCTACTTATCCCTCGTCTAGGCCACCCAACGCCTCAGGCACTAGATGATGGCGTATCTGGTCCTTCTCATATGCCGACATGATCCCATGAAGTACTTGTTCCAAAAGCCAACATTAGTGGGATGATGCGTGAAATGGCAGGTGATGCTATCCCAGTACGACATTACATTTGTTATGTAGAAATCCATGAAGGGGCAAGTAGTAGTAGACCACCTAGCTAACCTACCATTGCCAGAATACGAGCCGTTGCAGACGTAGTTCTCGGATGAAGACATCCTATTCGCCATGGGAGATACGAATTCCGAGGATCCAGAAGACGGGTCTCGATGGTACCTATTGTGACCATGCCGACCCACAAGGGAGAAGGCGGATCACAGCCAATGCCTCGTCTGGCGAAATGCGCAAGGAAAAGAGAAGAAAGGAGTCGCCACCTAGTCTTTTAACGGAAAGACGAGGAAAACCAAAAAACAACACACAAAAAGGACTAAAATCGTTGCAAGGATGCATGCATGATTCATGCCTAAGGATAAGCAAGATGAATGCGAGCCAGAGAAAGGGTAAGGATTCTGGTTACGCATGGGGAAGGGATTAGGCACCCCCATGCGCTCGAGAAAACTCGATCTTTCAAG
>JAMKQA010031650.1:0-20533 GCA_024699735.1 Posidonia australis
TCCCTATGGCTACCTATGGGGGTCCTTATATAGGATTTTCTCATGGGTAACTCATGGGAATGGGGAGAGCCTCGCAGACGAAAAGCCTGGAAGATTCCATGGCATATTCGTTGCTAAAGGTAACAGCTATGGGAGGTGGAAAGCCAGCAACCCGTAACCTGCGAAGTGGTGTGCGCCGGCTATATGTGCCACTTATGTGTGTTAGGGAGATGTGCTAGCTAGGTGTGCTAGGGAAGTGTGCTAGCTAGGTGTTCTAGGGAAGTGTGCTAGCTAGGTGTGCTAGAGAAGTGTGCTAGCTAGGTGTGCTAGCTAGGTGCTCTACCTTACTTGTCCGGTTTCTAATTGGGCTGCAGGTTTGCTATGGGTTTGGGGTTGGTTTAGGGATCAGTCACATCCAAAGCAACAACTGGAGCCTTATCAATGAGTCACCTCAAAATCGGGTGTCTACACTTGTCCCTCAAGTTCATCTTGGAGAGGAGTCGCAGTGAATACCTGGGAGAAATGTCCAAAAGGGCCTAGCCACCCCTTTAAACAAGCAGTAGCTCCCCACCATAGACCAGGTACCCATTACCTCCAAGCCAGGGATAGGGTGAGCTCACATGCCTATGAGGGAGAGAATAAAGAGTTAATAAAATAAGAAGCAGGGGTATGGTCCAATGGGGTTTGGAACGGAGCCCAAAACATAGTGACCCATTTCCAGAGAGTCACCCGAAAAACTAGAGGCCTGGATAGAGTCTCGTGAGGTCTGGTGTTGCCATTCCTTTATACTTGGCATTAGGCATCCCAACGCTAAGGGCATAAATAAGATCCAGTAAATCATTTGACATGCATACATCCTTTCCTGCAAACAAATATCCTAATAAATGTCGCAGAGTGCCACTTGGCTCTCTTGAACCTGACAGCGTCTTTCAATTCAAGAGAATCAAGAGGACATCACCTAAACCAGGGGGCATGTAAGCTGCTCTGGTTGGTTTGGGACCAT
This sequence comes from Posidonia australis, assembly GCA_024699735.1. NCBI lineage: Eukaryota > Viridiplantae > Streptophyta > Magnoliopsida > Alismatales > Posidoniaceae > Posidonia > Posidonia australis. The sequence continues at coordinate 983 of JAMKQA010031650.1, forward strand.
TGTGTCAACCAGGGGCATGTCAGCTGTCTATGGTTGGCCACACTGAGCCAGTACTTGACCAAGGGCATGTAAGCTACTCTGATTGGTTTGGGACCATTTGTGTCAACCAGGGGCATGTCAGCTGTCCTATGGTTGGCCACACTGAGCCAATACTTGACCAGGGGCATGTAAGCTGCTCTGATTGGTTAAGAGTCATTTTTGTCAACCAGGGGCATCTCAGCTGTCCTATGGTCGCACACTTTGAGCCAATTGCTCGACCAGGGGCATGTCAGCTGCTCTATAGGTCGAAGATCCTCACTGATAGGCCAGAAAGCGCATCCAAACAATTCCAACTCTCCAGATTTTACTGTTCTTGTCTCACTACTTGGGTGCTTGGTTAAAACTAGTTGGTAACTAAGACCTCTCCTTAAGATTATGCACAAGGTTTAGTCCATTCAGCAATTCCCTGTTCGAGTAGCTGCAGTCTTCAGTTCTGGGATAATTTCTCTAATTCTTTCAATACTATTTCAGCTTTTGTCTGTCTACTTGGGTTCTGTTTAGTGCTATTGAACAAGGCAAAGCGGAAATCTGTTTCTAAAGAATAATGTTTTGAACATCTTTTACAGGAGATCGTTTACTACTTCTAAAGAGTCTCAAGCCAAGAAAAGCTGAGGTTTCTTGCAGATCATGGGGTATCCTACAATGGTCATGCCCACACAGTGCTCAGATGTTCTCCAGGCTTGGATCAAACAGTTAACTGAAAGTGACCGCGACAGGCTGCGGATTTGGGGGATTTCTACAAAACTCCTGGGCATCGCAAAGGTGGAGGTCTCCCGATACTTCCTATGTGCGGCTGCCCGATTCTGGAGGCCAGATCATCTCGTCTTCCACTTTGGGAGAATCGAGCTGACCTCTACTCTAGAAGAGGTGAACAGAATCCATTGCCTGCAGAGATTCCTGGGACCCACAGTGTTCATGAGGTGTGACGGGTATTCCTCAATGTTGAGTAAGCTCACAGGCCTGCCTACCAGTGAATGTGGTCGCCAGCTCATTTGTTCGGACAGACTATCTCCCATGCTGAAGTTGGCTTACTTTGACAAAGTGGCCTGAATGCGTGCCTCCCTAGGCGACGAGCTGTGGCTGAAAGGCTTCGTTGTCCGTTTCCTGGGAGAGTTGATCTTCAACCACGGTCGGATGGTGGTGAACATTGAAGTTGCTGAAATTGCCTTGGCAGTGGTCACCCAGTGGATAGATCTGGCTCCAGTCATCCTAGCAGAAACTTACCAGGCACTGGACTGTTCACTGCAGCGTTGCCGACACTTCTACGGTTGGGGAGCTTTTGTGCAAGTGTAGATGGCTACACATCTGGGTGTAACAGTCTTGCGTCCACAGCGAGCCGCCTTTGAGTCCTACTGCCAAAGTGGCCATGCGCGCATGCTCACTTCAGTTCAAAAGGAGTACAAGCGACTACAAAGCCTAACAGAACAAAAGATCACATGGCGCGTTATTCCATCAGCTTCTTGTGACTTTGAAGTGTTCTTCAATACAATAGACATGCTGCTTATCGTCCTGCCGGGATTGACTGGTGGAGTGGAATATCATCCAGTCCGTGTGATGTGGCAGTTCGGTTATAGCAGGATTCTCTGGCTCAGGGGCATATGCCAGCACGATTCAAAGAATACCCCTTGAGCTCCTACACTCTGACTAAGGAACTGTCTCGCCTGCTCAGTCGCTCCGTACGCTCGAAAGATCTCCTAGCCATAGAAGGGAGAAGTTACACAACAGACTATGAAGCCGAAGTCGAGGAAACTTGGCCAATCTGCAGTGCCGCCCCGAGCCGGGCCCTATTTACCATGGCCTCAGGCTCCAAGAGACTCAGAGATGAAGAGGACTCTTAATGTTCGCATCATGTCACTGTTTCTTACAAATTGCAATACATGTAAACACTCATTTGACTGTGATATAAATACAACAGAACATCTCTAGCTAGTCTGTTGATCGATCATGATTGATGCGGAATGGAAGTTGCCACTCTGACAGCATGTGTGTCTGATGCAGGAGTTTGCCTTCTTTTGCCTGCCGACTTGGCACTGGGGTCACCCAGATAATAGTCGAGTATTTTGTTTTGTTGCCCCAACTTGGATGATTGAAGTTTTTACTGCTTCTTCGCCAAGTAGGGCGGATTTCCTGTTGGTCGATAAGTTCGAAACTTATCACTGTTCCTGTGGGTCGATAAGTCTGAAACATATCATTGTTCCTGTTGGTCGATAAGTTCGAACCTTATCATTGTTTTTGTTGGTCGATAAGTCCGAAACTTATCATTGTTCTTGTTGGTCGATAAGTCTGAAACTTACCATTGTTCCTGTTGGTCGATAAGTTTGAAACTTATCATTGTTCCTGTTGGTCGATAAGTCCGAAACTTATCATTGTTCCTGTTGGTCGATAAGTTCGAAACTTATCATTGTTCCTGTTGGTCGATAAGTCCGAAACTTATCATTGTTCATGTTGGTCGATAAGTCCGAAGCTTATCATTGTTCCTGTTGGTCGATAAGTCCGAAGCTTATCATTGCTCCTGTTGGTCGATAAGTCTGAAGCTTATCATTGTTCCTGTTGGTCGATAAGTCCGAAGCTTATCATTGTTCCTATTGGTCGATAAGTCCGTAGCTTATCATTGTTCTTGTTGGTCGATAAGTCCGAAACTTATCATTGTTCCTGTTGGTCGATAAGTCCGAAGCTTATCATTGTTCCTGTTGGTTGATAAGTTCGAAACTTATCATTGTTCCTATTGGTCGATAAGTCCAAAACTTATCATTGCCCCCCTTTTCTGGTCGATAAGTCCGAAACTTATCATTTATCCCCTTCTTGGTCGGTAGGTCTGAAGCCTACCTTGCCCCATTTGGTCCTCACTTGAAGAGTGTGGTATCAATGGTGCCCCCCTGTTTGTTTTGGGTCCCACTCCAAAGGAATCGAATCAGAGCATACTATGTTTCCACTCTCTGGGCTGGTAGCCCGAACTACCCGGATGACGTCTGTGATCAGTCATTTCTCGGTCAGCAAGCACCGTGAGTCTTGTCAGGCACTTCTTGCGACAAGTGCGACAACCAGTCATGTCTCTTAGGAGCTGATTGGTCGTTAGCTTGTCAATTCTTAATCTGTTGTGCTTGGCCTCGGTTGTGGTGGTAGGATCTCTGGTGTGGACCCCTGGTATGTTCCTGGCTAATGGCTGATTGCCTATGGATAACTCTTGTTTGTGGATTCACAAGGGGTGTCTTTCTCAACCATGAGCATCGATCTCTATTCTACCTGACCTTCGACCTCGCTAAGGGCGGGGCATCTGTAGACACCCCAATTTTCTGATTTTGCAGGATGGAGATGTGGTGGCTGAGCTCAAACCCCAAAGGCCATTTAATTCATTGAGACCCAATTGGGCCTATAAAGGCCCACTTAGGCCCATTAAACCTCGGTTGAACCCATTTGGGCCCACAAGACTATCTTAGGCCTATTTGACTTCATGGAAGCCCATTTAGCCCATTTGGACCCATTCAACCCTAATTGGGCCCATGTGGGCCCACAAGGCCCACATAGATCCATTAAACACAATTTGAGTCCATTTTGGCCCATCAAACCTATTTAGGCCCATTTTAGGCCTATTTGATTTCATAAAAGCTCTTTCAGTCTATTTAGGCCCATTTGGCTGCATTTAGCCCATGTGGGCCCATAAGGCCCACATAGGCCCATGAAGCCTACAATAACACAGCCCACACTTTCTTCTTCTCTCTTAAATCAACATTTCATTTCTCTCCATATTATTTCCCAAAATCTCAACTAAATTCTCAAAAATCACAAAATCTTACCAAAGAATAAAAAACACCACTGAACCCATTGTTTCCTCACTTGATTAGCCCGAATCCAATCCAATTCACCTCTTCACTGAGCCCAGCACCACACCATCAATCCAGCCAGCACAAATCAGAGCTCCCTCAGCCGTCGGATAGCTCGCCGGAGAAGCCAAGATCACCATCCATCTCTGTCGGTGAGCAAGGGAGCAAACCGGAGTGCATGGGGGACAGTCGTTCGTTGTCTGCTGAGATGGCATAACAGCGGTCGGAGGTGGTTATGCCAGCTGGTTGTGTGTCGCGTGCCCTTTTAGAATTTTCTGTTGGGTCTCCGATCACCTATATAAGGAGAAGGAGAGCTCACGGCAGAGGACGGAACACACAGACCCTGAGAGCACTTGAGAGTGGAGAATTGAGTGTGAGGAGAGGGGGAGATCAGTCGTTTCAGAGCTCTGGCGAACCACCTCCGTTCAGGTATACCCACTAACTTCCTCTTCATTTTTATTTCTGTATTGTAGTCTACCTACCCTCCTCTCTCTTTCTGGAGTGGTTCCAAGGGATTTAGAGCGATCCCTTGGCCTCCAGAGCTCCTTCGTGCCCCCCCGTTGCCGTTTTCCGGTGACAAAAGTGGGGGGGCAATCCAGGACGTGTCTTGGACCCCCGAGTCTTCCCTCCTCCTCCTCTAGTCGTCCCCGAGCTCTCCAGTCCCTTGGATTGCCGCTCCGCCGTTCCAGAAGCCCGCGCGCCGCTCGTCGAAGAATCTCCTGGACCCCGCCGTCGCTAGAGAAGACAACAGGGACCAGACGCTGTCCACGCGCCTCAGCCCTCCCTACTCCACTCCGAACCTCCAAAATCGTTCCACATCCTCCCACGAGTGCTCTGGAGCCATCAGCCAGCTGCATCGAGCCCCGGGGAGCCTCCTTAGCCAAGCTCGCCGGAGTCTGCAACGTCGACAGCGAGGTTGATCAGGGAAGTCAACCATGCCTCCCTCCTCGCGCCCAAGGCCTCAGGAGTCCTCTGCTGCTCCTCCTCAACCTTCCAGAGGGCAAGGATCATCGTGCTGCAGCTCCGGAGCTCCAGTCGCCCCATCGCCGTCGCCGGGGTTCTTCAACGGTGAGCAAGGTGGGGGAAGCTGTCTAGCCGTCAAGACCTAGATCCAAACCGTTAGATCTTCTCCTCTCTTCTCCTTCTTGCCTCCCGTGGAATCTGATCTAAGAGCAGGCCATGGAAGGGCCTTGGTTGGCTCCTCCAATGGTCGTCGGCGACGGAGCTTCGTCGCCGACGACCGTCGTTTCTTTTTTTCATTTAAAAAACTTTTTAAAACATTTATTTGAATAAAATCAGGAGTTTATGTTTTTCTTGCAAATAGGTCCTTCTGGAATTACTTTTTGCTCCTTTTATTGCATATAGGTCCTGCAATCATTTTTTTAAAATGTTTCGAATAAAGTTTTAATTGAAAATATTACATGTTTTATCCTGAACATTTAAAGTAATGTTTTCTGAGTTTAAAACTTTAATAAAAGCCCCTAGAGTCTTTGAAACATATTTTCTTTCAAACAATTTGCTAAAAAGACCTTGCACTTTCTTAAAAACTTCCTGGAAGTTCTTTTTTTGTGAAAATTGCATAAAAGACCCTGATGTCTTCAAAATGTTTTCGATAGTTCATTTTTACAGTAAAAATTGCATATAAGCCCTTGTACTTTCATACATGTTTCAGATTGCACAATTTTGTTGGTTTAATTGCATATGAGCCCTTGAACTTGTTTTAAATGATTTCAAAAGCATGTTTTCATTGGACAAATTGCATTTAGGCCCCTGTGTTTTACAAAAAACTTCTAGAAGGCTTATTTTGCTATGAAAATTGCATAAAACTCCCTGACTTTTTTTTAAACATTCCAGAAGCTTGTTTGCAAGCATGCATTATTAGTAAAATTGCATTCTGACCCCTAGAGAGCTTCACTTGCACTAGGAGAGCACATTTGACCCTAGATCCCTTCATACATGCATAGAATGTGTTTTCCTATGTATTCTCGATGATTTGGGCTTCTGAATGTCAAATTTCCTCGGATTTGGGCTTTTTTTTGCACAAAACCCCCTAGAGTTTTCAGATTTGCATTTTGCATACTTTTCACATCTTTTTGCACGGATTTCCCGTTTTTCTTCCCTACTCGGTGCACGCTTTTCTAGCTTTGTTCCGAGCTTAGTCTTCTCCTCGTTTTCCGGGTTTTCCTCGGTTTTCCGCAGTTTTCACTTGTTTTGGTTTTCCATCGCCCGAGGGCGTACAGTAAAAGGCTTACAAAGTCGACATGGTCCTGAAACAAGGATTATTTTCCCTTTTTGATATTCTCGGATTTATCCCAATTTCCACTGTTTTACGAGACGCTTCCTATGAATTTCACGATTTTCACGATTTTTCTCATCGCCCATGGGCATATAGTAAAGTGGCATTAACAATGCCTACATTTGACCCTTAGATTAACTTTTTCCTTTGATTTCACTTCTCCTTGATTTGGCATGTTTTCAGTCATCTTCATGCATGAGCATATAGAATAAGTATGCATACATATAGCAAACCATTGATAGTAGGAAACCTAGAAAGATCGAGTTTTCTCGGGCGCATGGGGGTGCCTAACCCCTTCCCCATGCGTAACCAGAATCCTTACCCTTTCTCTGGCACGCATTCGTCTTGCATTATCCATTAGGCACGGATCACACATGCATCTTTGCATCTTGTTTGCTTTCTGCCTTTTTGTGTTTTTCTGGTTTTCCTCGTCTTTCCATTAAAAGACTAGGTGGCGACTCCTTTTCTTTATCCTTTTGTCTTCCCTTTGGTGTTTCCGACTCTTGTCTCTTCTTCCAGATTCACCATTTTTGCCGTGACCGTATCGGATCTCCCCGTGTGTTTCCGCACACCGGAGTAGGTGGAGAACCGTGCCTAGGGGTTCCACCGGCATGGTCACACAAACCATTCCATCTAGTTTCCTAGCCCAAAGCATCATTTAAATCTAGTAACACAATTTATCACAAATCTGGGCTAGGAACTAGTCCAACACACAAATCCACATTTTTTTATCCCAAAAACTGGTCACATCACCCTGGCCATAAGTAGCTGGTGAGGATTCCATGTCACCACACCCACACTGCAATGCCGTGGTGAACCACCCCGCACTGGAGTTCAACTGCCCCGGCCGTAGCCTCAAAATGTACCCTCAATGGTACAAGCATGGAGTGCGTCCTCGGGACGCCCTGGTGCCTATGCACCTGGGGACTCTAACCCTAGACCTGTCCAACATCGACACTAAGGGTAGTCCAGGTCTACCGTACCCCGGGTCATACAGTACCACCACAGTCTCGAGGCTCCTACCTCGGACCACAAACTCGGCAACCACAACCAAGGACATGTCCTCGACATCTCTAGAGGTCTCACTACCTCGTCGGCAAGCCCTAATCTCATTGTGGTTCCTACAATTCAATTAATCTCTTTAAAACCATATGCAATTTCTCTTTTCAAAACATATGTCAAAACTATTTTCCATTCATAAAACTCTTTGTAAATCACACGCATTATGCGTCACATCATCATCTATGTTTTTCTTCAAACCCAAACATTCCTTTATGGTCATTATACCATGCAATCACCCCTCACGTGGGTCCACATTATACACACAGGTCATGTTTCATAATTCATGGAAAACATCATTAAAATCAACATGCTTACATGCATTATCTCACAAGTCATTTCCATGCATCTCATACATTTATCATGTATTTATCCATATTTATCAACATTTTGTCAAGCATTTTTCAATATTACCCTGGGTCCTGATTCGACATACTGAATAGGGTCTCGGTCGACCGAACATCCTTGGTTCGGTGGACCGAAATATTTCGGTATACCGAATCCCTATCAGTTTTATCAGTCCCCTGCTAGAACGGTCGACCAAAATTGTCCGGTCGTCCGAAACCCCCTGATTCGGTCGATCGAACCACCTCCGGTCATTCGAATTAGTGGTCTAGGGAACCACCTGGGAGCATTTGGCATACCAAACCCAGTTCGGCATACCATTTTCTGGTATTACAAAAAACCTCCCTGGCTACCATCGTCTCTTCTCCCTAAGGTGGGAGCGAGGATCGGACCCCCCAAAATCACTACAAAAATTGCAAGTAAAACATGGAGTGTAGACCTTCAAGTCTATTCCAAAACCCCTCAATCAAAACATGAATCCATTAAACATGCTATTCTATAAAAATTCATAAAGGCATAAAGCTCTTACGGAAATCACTGTAGCATGCTTCACAACACTTAGCAAAATCTCACGATCAACCACTAATTAGCATCATATCACCACAAACACATGATTCATCACCTTCCCAACATTTCCCAAATTTTTGCATGATTTTTACAACATCATTCATGGTTTTATCCCTTAACCTAAACATATCTCAACTGATGGAGGGAAACGGAAGGGGGAATGCGTACCTGGCTTCGACAAGCCTTGCGTGTCCTCAAGCTTCAGCGGTGCACGGTACCAACCTTCCCCCGCACTCCCGCGATCTCCTCCAGCGCGCGACCTCTCCTCAGCCTGCGCACTCCCTCTTGCCCTCTCTCTGGTTTCTCCACTCCTCCTCCACGCTGCACGCCTCCCTTTAAAGCCATCATCGCCTGCATCCCAATGGATTCTGTCGATCCACTGCTAGCCACTTTACCGTCGAAGGGACGGGACGAGCAGCCCTCCCCACCAGGCCTCGCGAGTAGGGGGAATAGGTCACGGGCGCGGAGAAGATAACGAAGGGAGGTCACGGGCATGGTTAGGCTCTTGACTAGGTCCAAGCTCAAGTCCAAGTGGGTTTCACCCCAAACACAGGTCCTAATTGCATAACAGACCTACAAGCCAAAGAAGTCACACCACAAGGGAGAAACCAGGGGCACAAAACACAGGGAGAGATCACAGCCAACGAACACAACCTAGATTTACCATTAATAAACCACATGCAAATAATTACAAGAAATTCCATGGTTTATATTAAATGGAAAAAACCAGGCACAGATGTTACATCATACCCCCCTCAAAAGAATTTCGTCCCCGAAATTCACTTATCAAACAAATGGGGGTACTGGGACAGCATGTCCGCCTATCACTCCCAAGTAGCTTCCTCAACACCATGATGCTATCATTGGACTAGCACAAGAGGAATCACCTTGTTCCTGAGGATCTGCTCCTTCCCATCAAGGATCTGTACAGCATCCTCCACCTTGGTCAAATTTTCCTGTAGCTCATCCGGCTGAACTGGAATCACTTGGGACGCGGCGGCCAAACACTTCCTCAACGTCGAGACGTGGAACACACTGTGCACGTCTGAGAACTCTAAGGCAAGTCCAACTGATAGGCAACTTCCCCAATCCTCCAAACAATCCTGTAGGGTCCAATGTAGTGAGGACTCAACTTCCCTCGCCTTCCAAATCTGAATATGCCTTTCGTTGGTGACACCTTAAGGAAGACGAAGTCTCCAACCTCGAACTCCAAAGGTCTACGCCTCCGATCAGCATAACTCTTCTGCCTGCTCTAGGTAGCCGCCAATCTCTTCCTGATCAGGTCCACCTTCTCTACATACTGCTACACAATCTTTAGGCCCACAAGCTGCCTCTCGCCTACTTCATCCCAACAGGTAGGTGTTCTGCAAGGTCTGCCATACAACGCCTCATACGACACCATACTGATGCTGGAATGGTAGCTGTTGTTGTAGGCGAACTCGATCAATAGAAGATGATCTTCCCAACTTCCCCTAAAATCCAAGGTGCAGGCCCTCAACATGTCTTCTAAGGTCTGGATAGTCCTCTCAGTCTGCCCGTCTGTTTGAGGATGGAAGGCCGTACTGAAATGCAAAATGGTGCCAAAAGCCTTTTGCAATGCTCCCTAGAATCTAGACGTGAATCTGGTGTCCCTATCAGACACAATGGACACCAACACCCCATGTAGATGGACTATCTCAGCCACATACAACTCTGCCAACTGAGTTAATGGGAGATTCACCCTCATAGGTAAGAAATGTGCTGACTTTGTGAGATGATCCACGATCACCCAGATGGTGTCGTTCTTTCTCCTGGTCTTAGGCAGTCCTATCACAAAGTCCATTGAGACATGCTCCCATTTCCACACCGGAATATCCAAAGGTTGCAACATTCCTCTAGGCTTCTGGTGTTCAATCTTCACCATTTGGTAGGTTGCACACTTCATCACATGCTTAGCTATCTCTCTCTTCATTCCAGGCCACCAAAAATTTTCTTTCAGATCCCTGTACATGTTGGTGCTCCCGGGATGAATTGAATACTTAGACCGATGGGCTTCATCAAGTAGTCTCTGTTTCCCATCCTCCACTTGAGGCACATACAAGCGCAAATCATACCGGAGTCCTCCATCCGCGCTCACAGAGAAACGAGGCGCCTCTCCTGCCTCAAGTTTAGCCCAAGTCTCCTGCACAAAGGGATCCAGTTGCTGAGCAGCTACAATAGTTTCCAATAACCTTGGGCGAACTGACATGCTTGCTACCCAAGCTCCAGCAGGTCTCTAAGACTGCCGCAACAGTCTACAACCAACCAAATCCTCTAGCATACGCCACTCCTTGATCATCAAACTAGACATCAAGTGAGTGCACCTACTCAGGGCATCAGCGACCACATTGGCCTTCCCTGGGTGGTAGGATGGGCTAAAGTCATAGTTCTTGAGGTATTCCACCCATCTTCTCTGCCTCAGATTCAAATCCTTCTAAATGAAGATATACTTTAAGCTTCGGTGGTCTGTGAATACCTTGAACTGCTCACTATACAGGTAATGTCTCCAGATCTTCAGAGCAAACACTACTGCAGCCATCTCCAAGTCATGAGTGGGGTAATTCCTTTCATGGTTCTTCAGCTGGAATGAGGCATACGCCACCACTCTTCCATGCTGCATCAGCACACATCCTAATCCTGTGCCACAAGCATCACAGTATACTGCAAAGCCGCTACCTGAAGGTAAAGTCAAAACTAGAGATGTGACCAGTCGGGTCATCAACTCATTGAAGCCCTCCTCGCATTGCCAGTCCCAAATAAAAGGAACCTCCTTCTGTGTCAATCTAGTCAAGGGTGTTGCAATCTTGGAGAAATCCTGTATGAACCTCCTATAATATCCAGCCAAGCCCAAAAAGCTTCTGATCTCAGTCACGGTCTTGGGTCTGGCCCAACTACTAACTGCCTCAACCTTGGCTGGGTCAACTTTAACTCCCTCGCCTGAAATGATGTGGCCAAGGAATGTGACCTCTTCCAGCTAAAACTCACACTTAGAGAACTTCGCAAACAATTGGTGTTGCCTCAAAGTCTCTAACACCATTCTCATGTGTGTCTGGTGAGTCTGCACATCAGGGGAATATACCAGCACGTCATCAACAAATATCACAACAAATTGGTCCAGGTAGGGTCTGAACACCCTATTCATCTGATCCATGAAGGCAGCTGGTGCATTCGTCAACACAAATGGCATAACCAAAAACTCATAATGACCATACCGGGTACGAAAAGCTGTCTTCTGCACATCAATTTCCCGAATCTGCAGCTGGTGATACCCAGATCTCAAGTAAATCTTTGAGAAGATTGAAGCCCCCTGAAGCTGATCAAACAAATCATCAATCCTAAGTAGAGGATATTTATTCTTGACTGTGACCTGGTTCAATATCCGGTAATCGATACAGAGGTAGAGTGAACCATCCTTCTTCTTTACAAACAGCACTGGAGCACCCCATGGTGACATACTCGGTCTGATAAATCCTCTGTCTAGTAACTCTTGAAGCTGATTCTTAAGCTCCCTCAACTCTGCTAGTGCCATTCGATAAGGAGCCTTAGAGATGGAGCTAGATCCTGGCACCAGGTCGATCTGGAACTCAACTTCCCGGTGCGGCGACATCCCAGGCAAGTCCTCAAGAAACACATCAAGATACTCATGAACCATGGGTATATCCTGCATCCTTAGAACTTGAGAAGAAGACACTGTCACGCTCGCCAGATATCCCACACATCCCCTAGATAAATGGCAGTAAGCTTTCATTGCAAAAATTATCTTCTTCTGTTCTCCTGGCCTGGTTCCTTGTACCGCACACCAACCTTGGTCTAAACACTCGACCAGGACTCTCCTCTTGGCACAGTCAATAATAACTGAATGTTGCACCAACCAGTCCATCCCCAAGATGATGTCATACTCTTGCATGTCCATCACAATCAGACTGGCTCTAAAATCTCGGTTCCCTAACTTCACACTGACTGATTGCAAATATTTCCATGCCAAGCTATACTCCCCCAAAGGGGTCACCACATCTAGATGGAAGGCCAATCTGGCTGGTCAGTCCCCAACCTCTGCAGTGAAGGACTCAGAGATAAAAGAAAAGGAACTCCCCCAATCAAACAGAACTCTAGCCATACAGTCAGCCACAAGAAAGGAACCTAGATAACACATAATATCCATCAACAACAACAGAAACAACAACAACAAACACATAGGGAGAGTACCAGATACAGTAGTGCATAAAGGGAAAGGTTAGAATTCAATCATGCCTCTATTCCTTACCCTCTACTACATCCCCTGATGGACCGACATCACGTGCAGATATGGAGAACACTTGCCCTTTAGTTAGCTAACGGGGCATGTCTCCTGCTGGCTTTGCAAGATCAAGACAATTTCGCTTGATGTGCCCAGACTTTCCACAGTTGTAGCAGACCATCTTCTCGGGGTTCCGCTGTCGATGGTAACATTGTGTTGCTACATGCCCAGGGCACCCATAGATAAAATAGGTTTTCTTCTTTTCTGGGCCACTACTCGAACCAACCTGACTATATCCAGCTCCTCCCCCTACAACAGACTCGACGCGCTCCTTCCTTTTCTTCCCAGAGCTCCCAGAACTGCTTGAGCTCTGCCTCCCAGAAGTGAAAGATCGTAGAGCAAATGCCTTCCCCTTGCCCTTGGGGTGATCTTCCAGGAACAACCTGCGATCCTTCTCATAACGGGCCGCCAACTCCACTGCTCTAGCCAAAGTGGGGTACACATAGCCTAAGACCCTCGATCTGAGTGCTGGAGTCAGTCCCTCCACAAATCTCTTGGCTCTGCACTGCTCAATATCAAATGCCTGCGAGAACTGCTCCAGTCTGGTGAAGGCCGCCTCATATTCGGCTACGGTCATGCAACCTTGCTTTCATGTTTCTAAACTCCCTGTTTAGCCGATCCCGTTCATACACTAGAAAGTACTTCTCGTAGAAGGCTCCTCGGAACTCTTCCCACGATATCATCACCAGGTCCGCATTAGGGAACTTCATACAACGGGTGGCTCTCCACCACTAATCGGCGTCTCCCTTACACTGAAAGGTAGCCAAACAGACCCACTTCTCAGCTGGACACTCCAAACCCTCCAAGACCTTCTCAACCTCAAGCAGCCAGGCCTCACATTCTTCTGGCTTGCCGTTACCATCAAAAGTCGGTGGGCTCAATCAGCAGAACTACTTATGCCAGGGGTTTGTCTTGGTCCCATCTGTGTTGTTCTTGCCGAAAGTCTGAGCAAAACCCTGCATCATATGACTCAACTTGGGCTCTTGACTAGGTCCAAGCTCAAGTCCAAGTTGGTTTCACCCCAAACACGGGTCCCAATTGCATAACAGACCCACAAGCCAAAGAAGTCACACCACAAGGGAGAAACTAGTGGCACAAAACACAAGGAGAGATCACAGCCAACAAACACAACCTAGATTTACCATTAATAAACCACATACAAATAATTACAAGAAATTCCATGGTTTATATTAAATGGAAAAAACCAGGCACAGATGTTACAGAGAAACCTAGATTTGTCAGAGATCCAAGCCTTTTAAGAGCCAAGACGTGCCTCTGAAGCTTTGTCTACCTTCACTTCCACAATCCCACACCAAGAGTACAAGGGTGAAGGGAATATTTTTCCAATTACTACTTTTTTTTTACATAATCATTGCATGCTATAGAATAGCCCATGGCATATGCATGCAGAGGTAACCCCCAGTTAGTATTAGTTTTACTTATTTATGTTATTTGTTATTTTTTTGACATTATTTAATACACCTAGTCTTCATTTTCTTATTTGTTTTGAAGGGAAGAAATGTGTTACATAGCACGAGGAAACCATTGAGTAGCATCCTATCGTCGACCTAATGAACTGAGAACCCGCATCCACCACAACCACATCTCCTGTAGGCGTCTTGCCAGTTGACATCAGCAAAGGACAAGTAGCGATTACAATAGGGTCATTGACGTACGTGGAAGCGCTGGCATCTTCTCAACACCCCCAAAACCACCATCCACACATACCCTCTTGCTAGATGGCTATCGGCCTTTATTGCTAAGATTATTTTCTTTGGTGCTCCTGGTCTGATTCCTTGAACCATACATCATCCCTAGCCTGGACATTTCATCAACACTCATTTCATTGCACAGTCTATCATTGCTGAATGCTATGCCAGCCTATCCATTCCCAATATGATATCATACTCCTGCATATCCATTATGATTAGACTGGCCTTAAAGTCCTTGTCTCCCATCTTAACATCGATTGACCGCAAATATCTTCAAGCTTGGTTGTGCTCTCCCAATCGGGCTACCACATCCATGTGGAAAGCAAACCTAGCTAACCTTCTTCAATTTCAACAACTAACGACTTAGAGATAAAAGAGAACAAACTCCCTGAGTCAAAAAAATCTTGGGCCATTCAGTTAGCCACAAGAAAGGTGTAACACTGTAAATTCATTTTTGTAATTATTTACAATTTTAATGAATTTATTTCTAGCTTAGTGTTACTGTTCTCGAGGCCCATTGTGTGAATTTGTGGTTTTGAGCTTGGGCCTCATGGGTCGGCTTCTGTTTGTGTGTTCCGGTGCTTGTCCCCACGTAGTTGACACTATACGTGATTGGCACTATACATGGTTGCCATTGTGTGTGGTTGCCACTATGCATGTGGCACTGTGCTTGTGGGTCCATGTGTGGGCCCTATGTGGGTGGGCTAATGGGTGGAAGCGAGTGGTTGTAGCTTGTGGTTATGTTGGTAGTTGTGGGCACGCACGGATGTTTGGTTGGCCACGTGCGTACCTTCCTAGTGGTGTGGCTATTTAGGGGCACAAGTCATGCAACAAACCCACCACACCCTCCTTCTTGTCCTTCCTTCTCACATCTCCTCCTTCCCTCCTCTTCCTTATGACCACGACAACCTCCTCCACCTCACTCCTTCCCTCCCACTCTCGTCTCTCCCCACCCACTCACTCTCCTTCTTCCCTGTCTCTCTCTTTCTCCCCCTCTCTCCCTCACTCGTTCTCTCCTTCCCCAGTTCTCATCTGCTGGTTGTTTCGTGTTGGAGCAAAGGCTGACGACATGCAACAAGGTTCTCTAGAGGTCGTGTGAGGCTTTAGAAGGCTCATGGGCTCACTGATGGTGTGGGGTGGGCCAAAGATCGAAGTTAGGTCACTAGGGTGTGTTTTTTGGTACGCACCTCACCCCCGTGTTGTAGAGAGCATGGAATTGGTAGAAAATGTTAGGAATGCATGGAATCTAGGTAAAATTACATTCCTTGAATTTATTGTGAATTGTTGCTGATTTATGATGGTATTTATGGCCATTTATGACGATGGTTGAGTTTTGGGTCTTTTTGACCCTTTTGGCTTTGCAATTTTGTTGCATGAGCTGTGGTAAGTGGATTTTGGTTTTGATTGTGTAGATTTGGAGTAGACTCAAGGGTCTACAATATGTTTTAGTTGGATTTTATGGTATTTGTTTGGGTGGTCTGCCCCTTGGTCCTATTTTGGGCAATTTCGTGGACTTGTGGTTGAGGGTTGTTTTCTGCTTTCGCAGAAAACGGCATACCGAACCATTTTGGTATGCCATTTTTCTGTCGATTTTGGTCCTCCTGGTATAGGTTCAGTCGATCAAACCAAATCGGACTATCGAATTAAGGATTTCTGGTCGACTGATCTAGTTTTCGATATGACGCTCCATACCTTAAGTGTTGACTTGTACCCGATTCAAACAACTGATCCTTTTCAGTCGACCGAACTAGGGAGTTTCGGTCTTCCATTTTCAAAATGGCTTGTCGAATCAAGCCCCAACTGTTTTTATGAGAAATGGATTTCCGAGGATTTTCTAGATTTGTTTGTTTTGCCCAATTGAGATGGGATAATGGGTCATCAATGGTGGTCTTATAGGACACATGATGCACTGGTTTTGTCGAGATTTTTGATGAGTTTTCCAAAATAGATAAAATGGTTTTGAAAAGGGTTTTTAAGGGATAAGATAGCCTATTTTGGAAATGGACTTCCATGTTTTCTATGTAGGGGCTTAGACACCGTGGGATCGTGTCATTTAGACCAAGGAATGTAATGACATTCTTGGGTGGTCTGGTGTGTCTCCCTGGTTGAGGTCGGGGGTCGAGAGACCAAGACGAGTGTTTATCGGGTCTTGGAGGTAAGATACTCCTTCATTGTCGTTCACGGGACCGAGGTTGAAGTCCGCAGGTTGAGGTATTTTATGGTATGATAGGGAGGTATGATAATTTTGTTGTCGCTGTAAGCATAAAGGCTCGGGTGTTGCCAGGTATGGAAGTATGAGACTACCTCCTAAGCACCATGAGGAGGACGCCATAAGGAGGCGTACCTTGTGGTGGCCAGTGCAGGTGGGACACGTGTCTCGTAGCTGGTAGCATTTTGAGAGACAGGACTGCCTTCCCATAGAGAGGTTAGCTTTGTGAGGGTTCTCCAGGTGGGAGAATCACGAGACAATGATTGCTCCTACACAATGTTGCTTCACCATGGTAGTGCAGTGCACTTTGGTGATGCTTGTGGTCAGAGTTGGTTGCCTAGCATCGGGCTTCTCGACTCACTATGTGTGGTTTTGGCCATTAAGGGTCTTGCACATGGTTTTAGGTTGGTAAAGCCCCTATTTGTCGGTTTGGGTAGGTAGGGCCCCGTTCTATTAGGCTAGGGTTTTTAGATTTTGGTGATTTCAGTGAGAAGGTTTGCAAAATGATTTTAAAATAAGGATTAGTCATAGTTTTTTTTTTCAGTCTTCTGTTTTCAAAATGGCCTGTCAAATCAAGCCCTAGCTATTTTTATGAGAAATGGAATTCCGAGGATTTTCTGGATTAGTTTGTTTTGCCCAATTAAGATGGGATAATGGGTCATCAATGGTGGTCTTGTAGGACACATGATGTGTTGGTTTTGTTGAGATTTTTGATAGATATTTCTAAAAGAGATAAAATGGTTTTGAAAAGGGTTTTTAAGGGATGAGATAGCTTATTTTGGAAATGGACTTCCGTGTTTTCTATGTATGGGCCAAAATACTGTGGGATCGTGTCGTCGAAACCAAGGAATGTAATAACATTCCAGGGTGGTCTAGTGCTTCTCCCTAGTTGAGGTCTAGGGTTGAGAGACCAAGACGAGTGTTTGTCGGGTCTTGGCGGTAGGATACTCCTTGATTTTCGTTCACGAGACCGAGTTTGAGGTCCGTAGGTTGAGGTGTTTTATGACATGATGGGAGGTATGATACTCCCATTGTTGTTGTAAGCATAGAGGCTCGGGTGTTGCCAAGTATCGAGGTATGAGGCTCCCTCCTGAGCACCGTGAGGAGGACGCCATTAGGAGGCGTACCTTGTGATGGCTAGTGTAGACGGGACACGTGTCTCGTAGTAGCATTTTGAGAGACAAAATTGCCTTCCCATAGGGGGGTTAGCTTTGTGAGGGTTCTCCAGATGGGAGAATCGTGAGACAGTGATCGCTCCTACACAATGTTGCTTCACCATGGTAGTGCAGTGCACTTTGGTGATGCTTGTGGCCAGAGTTGGTTGCCTAGCATTGGGCTTCCCGACTCATTATGTGTGGTTTTTGCCATTAAGGGCCTTGCTTGTGGTTTTAGGCTGGTAAAGCCCCTATTTGTTGGTTTGGGCAGGTAGAGCCCCGTTCTATGGTTGTCAATCTATTAGGCCAGGGTTTTTAGGTTTTGGTGATTTTAGTGAGAAGGTTTGCGAAATGATTTTAAAAGAATGATTAATCATAATTTTGTTTTCCGTCGTTTTCGTGGGGTGCATGCTGGGTGGCTATTATCACTCATGCCTATTTTTTGTAATTTGGGTTGCAGGTGCAAGCAAGCAGATGGATTTTAGCATAGTACACATAGTCCATAGTTTCGTAGCCGCATACACATGTTTTTGGTTGATGATATTACTATTTAGTTTTAAATGTCTTGTAATTTAATTTGTTTTAATTATTATGGGAATTAGAGGCATTATAGTTTGGTATCAGAGCTCAGGTTCACTAGGTTGCACTAGCCTAGGGTGTTTGGTCTGGAGACTCCATAGATTTTGCATGCATGGTAGTGTCTGCACCTGATTTTTCTTCATGTTCTTTTGTTTACTGTTTTGTTTGTGGTGCAAGTGTTTTGCCTCTCTCCTATTGCAGGATGCCTCCTCGTGGTTGTAAAGGTAAAGCCTTTATCGAGGAATCTGAGCTCCGAGAGGAAGAGAGCAAATGGAAGACTGTTCGTGCCGAACTGCGGAGCTTGGCGCATTGGATCTCCCATCCTTTCACTAAGAGTAGTGTTAGTGAGTTGTCGGGTGACCCATGGCTGAGCTAGTTCATGAAGCTTCGTCCACCGTCGTTCAAGGGCAAGGTCAATGTTGAGGAGAGTGAGGCTTGGCTAGAGAAGGTGGTGAAGATGTTGGAGAGCATGGCATGCCCAGAGGAGCATTGGGTGTGGCTGGCGACTTATCTGTTAGATGGTGAGGCAGATAACTAGTGAAAGTCTGTGAGGCGGCTGAAGTTTCCAGACTCAGTAACTATCAGTATCTAGTGAAAGGATTTCAAGGTGGCCTTCTATGACAAGTATTTCCCTACTCATGTGAAGGAGCAACTTTGCTGAGATTTCCAGAGTTTGGAGTAAGGCACGATGTCGTTACTTGAGTGAGTATAAGACTAAGTTTGCCCGATTGAAACGTTTCACTCCCACCTATGAGTCTGAGGAGGAGCAGGTGCAGAGGTTCTTGCATGGCTTGAACCCAGGGCTACGGGTGAAGGTGATGGGTAGTCGGTATCAGACTGTAGGGGATATGATCAGGATGGTCTATCGCTTCGAGGCAAAACACAAGAAGTTTCTGGAGAGCCCTCCGAAAGGTAAGGATAAGACTTCTTTTGCTTCCCAATTCTCTTTCTCTGATCCTCCAAGCTCCAGTACTTCAGGTAACCTTGAGAAGAAATAGTAGGGAAGGTCCAGTGTTTCCTCTATAGGTCGGCGTAGCTTTGCTGGGCGTAGTGGAGCTGGCTCCAATCAGACAGGGGTCCAGTGCTCCCAACGGGAACCAGTACTTCAACTATGTTTAGGTGGGCCACATTGCTGCTTACTATCCCTATCCTCAATGGACTTCAGCCTCGGTGGTGTGCTACAATTGCAGGATGGCGAGACATGTTTAGAGATCCTATCCAGAACTCCCCAAGAAGGCAGGAAGCGCACCACAACAGTCAACGAGAGGATGGGTGTTCACTGTTGCAAATCTCGGCATTGGGACCTTAGGAGTTGAGGGTGTAGACACCCCGATTTTGAGGTGACCCAGGAATGAGTGTCCCTATGTTGCTTTGGATGCGATCAGCCCTTAAACCGAGCCCCAAACCCATTAGCCAGAGCCCAAATCAGACATCTGTAAGCAGGGCTGGCGCACC
>JAMKQA010031651.1:0-25953 GCA_024699735.1 Posidonia australis
AAGAACAAATGTCTCAGCTATGTCTGAATTTTATAGGGTATACAGTTTTCCCATAAGCAAAGAACCTAATGTCAGGGATATCCTTACCGGGGAGTATTTTGATCCTAATCCTAGCAAAACCCAAGGATTTCACCCTATCCATTAAAAGGTCAACTTCCAGTAGTTCTGCAAAGTTTGAAAGCATTCTATGAAAGACCTCTATACACCATAGATGGTGTGGGATCCCTTCCATCCAGATCCGGATCCCTTCCATCCGGATCCAGATCCCCTCCTCCTTCAAGGAGAGAACCGCATTAGAACTGGACGTCTAGTGAATAAAGGAAGCAGAAAGTGACTGGAGGGAGGATCCAAAACGACTAAGGGTTTCATTTTTAAGTTTAACAGAAGAAAATTTCAGTAAGAACTTTCCAAGAGAAAAATCACTAACCTCTACCTTAACTTGAATAGGCCAGTTATTTAAGATGTGCTGCGAAAGAGTATCCCTAGTTAGATGGGAAGAGTGATCAGTGACAATAGCACAACATGAGTAGTGTAACGTAAGATCACAGGTAGCATCTGAAGGGGGTATTACAGTAGGATTTTGAGGAGAAAATCCAGCCATGGGAGGGGGAGGAAGACTGTGTTCCTGAAAAAAAATTACAAATCGCCACTGAATGAGTAGGGGACTTACATTTATAACATGAACTAGAGAATTTGCATTTATTTTTAATATGACCGCGCAAACCACATTTAAAACAACGGCCATTATCGCGACAGAAGCATACTAGAGGAGAGGGGGCTTTTCTCTTCTTCTCCACCAATGTCCACTCTGGGAAATCAACAGAGTGTTCTGAAGCAACGGAGCTTCTAAGCAATCTCTCAGGAAGAGAAGGAGAAAGTAAAGCGGCAAAGCACGAGCCACAACAATATTTTCCAATCGCAGAGTAACTTTGGTCAGGGAAAATCTCTACAGCAGAGATATCTGACACCCGAAACGACGTGGTATTAAAATCTTCTAGGGAAGGGGAGAAATTTACGCTCGCAGATGGCGAGGCCATCTCAACATTAAAACCAGAAAAGACAGAAGGAGAGCATGTAACTGGCATGACAGGCACGTCGTCTGTCACGCAGAGAGAAGGGGGCCCCACCAAATCAGTGGGATCAGAGACATTAGAATTATTAATGGAGTTAATGCAGGTATTACCATTAATCCCCTGTTTATTAAGCCGATTAAAATTAATGACCTCAATTAAATTAGGGGGAAGATATCGAGAATAACCCCACACAGAGCTCGAAACTGCAAGACGGACTGACAAGTCAGAGAGACCTGACTTTTCAGTCTCGTTTCGACAGAAGCGAAAAGACTCACTTTGACGACCCACCGGCGGGAAAAATTTCACCAGAACAGTAGAGGAGAAAAGGGGGTCGAAACTAACAGGAAATGAGGGTTCCGATCGAACACCGCCGTGGGAGTGAGAAACATCCCCGGAAACAGACCTAGGTGCTGTCAATGTCCGATCGTGAACAAATAAAAAAGATTCTTCAGCTACGGAGGAAGAAATATATTCATAAATCACCAAACCATAAGCAGAGATAAAATCCGAACTTAAAGAACAAGAGACCAACTTATTCAGCCAGTTCGGAGATAAAATCTTGCTAAAGCATAAACAATCAACAATAATATCAACAATATGTCCAGAATAAAATCTTAAAAGTGAAACAACCCCATATTTAACAGACAAAAGACCAGATCCGGACGAACGGAGGCCGTCCGAGATGGATCTATCCCTTAGAGAACAGGGAAGAGAAGGGGAAAAGTTTCTCAGATGACTGGGTCAGACCCCAGATCTGAGGAGGAAGAGAGGTCTTCCCTCACCCGACGCCCCTGATCAGAGGCCGTCAAGGCACGAGAAGGTCTAGATTGGAACAAATCCTCGAAATGGCGAATAACCGTTGGAAACCCTACGGCCGCCGCTCCTTCAAAAGCCTCCCCTAAAACCTCCGCTCACGCAAGCTGCTCAGGAAAGCCACCGATTTCGACTGGGCGGCGTTCAAAGCCAGGCTCGAGGAGGATGTACTTTAAACTTTGTCTGGGCCAGATATTCATGAAGACTCAGCGAAATAGGTGAGCATAATGAGTTAAAAAAGAGAGGCAAATTTGCATAAAAATTATACTTGTAGACAGTTTTAATGCACTAAGTAATAAAATGTATGTGATGTTATTCGCTAAGTCCAAAAGTAGTAGTAACATGAATCAACCCAGATAGCACTTGAGTTGGTCAGGTACCATAATTTCTATTAAAGTGGACTAATTATTATTTTTTTAAAAGTAACATATATGATGATCAACTTCTTATTAATCATTGAATAAAGTATTAGGTACGTGATTATTACTCATTTGGTTGCAGAATTTTTATATATTAAAAAAAACTTCTTATTAAACCCTTTCCTTGAAAAAAAAAACTTCTTATTAAGTATTAAATCCAAATTTATAGCACCGTTGGATGCTTGGATCTCGAGTTCATAACAACAGCCATCCGGAATCCGGATATCCTAGACCCGGATCCAAATCCGAAACCGTACACATTGCCTCCACCCCCTCCTTTCCCGCGCATTTCCACACAGAGAGAGAGAGAGAGATGGAGGACGCGGCCGACGACGGCGGCGGCGGCGGATGCTGGAGGAAGGAGGTGGACGAGAACCTGAAGCGGCTACACTCCCTCCTCTTCAACGCCGATCTCGCCACGGAACGCGGCGACTTCGCCTCCGCCCACGTCCTCGGCCTCCGCCTCCTAGGCTTCCTTGAGTCCCGCATCGAGACCCCCATCGACGCAACGTACATCTCCCCGATCCACTCCGAGGTCTCCTCCAAGGTTGCCTCCTCTCTTCGCTCTCTTGCCCCTGACTCCGACCGGTAACCCCCCCTCCCCTCTGATCTCCCCGCTTTTTAAGAAACCCGGTGGTTAGTTCTGAGATTTGTGCAGGCGGGCGTTTGAGCAGGCGAGGAGAGAAGAAGGGAGGATTTTTGCCAAGGGAGGGGGGTTTGATGTTGAGAAGGTGAAGAAGTCCAAGTCTTTTCGGCAGTTCGTTGGGGAGCACGATGGATCGGTACAGAATCGTTCTATGCCTAGTGTCGTATAGATTTTATTGTGTTCTTGATAATTGTTGACGCTTTGTTTGTTCTGTTTAGTTTCCTGTGGCTCCATCGGTTGCGAAGTCGTGTGCGCCTCAGGATTCTGTGGCCCAAAATGGGGTTCAGCCTGCTAGTAGTCAGGTTGAGTTGCAGCATGAGAAGTTGAGTGCTAGGGCTTCCAAAATGATGGTGCAGGCGAGAATGGCTTCTGCGTCCGGTGGTAGGATTTTGAAGCAGAGTAGTGGTTCTTACGGGAAATCGATGAGTGGGGATGGCGGTGATCCGTCAGCCACTGGCTATAGCAATGGCGTTGATGCTAGGATGGACGTTGATGATGAAGAAAAAGTGATTAATCTGAAGCCCAAACGACGGAATATGGGATTCACAAGTCCCGTGTGTGAAAATACAAAGCTTCCATTGATTAACGAGGATGGCAATCCCGAGGCATCAGGAAATGGATTTGTAACTGCAAGAACAAAATTGGTATGCATATTATAACATTCTTACTTTTCAGTTTTGCTCTGTTATAATTTTTTTTTGTTATTAATTTGCTGTGGGCAAAATTATTTGACTTGATACTTTAGCTCTTTAGGAATACATGGCTGTGCTGTTCAATGTGCATACTTAGGGTGTATGCAGTCTAATATCTTAGTTGTTAAAAATACAAATAGATATAGATATACCAGGACGCAATCATAAAAAAATTTCAATCATCTAATAGCAAAGCAATGTAAAACTATGCAATGTGATTATGAATATGATTCTTACGATATCACTTGTCTTTATTAATTTTTAGCTATTAAATTTATTACCAAGACACTTGTGTTTCAGTTTTTCAGTTATTTTTTGAATGACTACGGATCTTCTAATCCTAATTGATTTTATGTGTGTGTTGAGTGATACAGGGTGGTTGATCACTTGTTTGTGTTTACTTTCTACTCTTCTTCCACATCTTATATGGCTCCAAGACTTGATATCAGCTGTGTTGACTGAACATTTCTTTTCTTATATATCCTGAGAGGCATGTATGTTGGAAGATCATTATCATTGTATTTCAAGGGTTTTACCTTAGTTTTTGTATGCTGCATTGAGAAATCAGGTTCTCAGCAAATCAGTGCATTATACTACTTATTGATATAATGGATGAATAGATCCTTTAATTCTTGAAGTTTAGATTGTTTCTTTTTTGCTGGGTTCTTGATTTCCTGAACTTGATACATATCTTAAACACTTGAACTATAGTTTTCAACATTTATTTTGTTGGACCTGCTCCTTTAACGTTCATGCATTATTGCTCAACTTATTTCTTGAATGCCTTTGTAGAGAAAAATAATCTAATTGCATATCTTGAAATTGAAGAGTACAAAGCATGTATATAGACTATGTAGGACATATGCATCGACAAGATCTACCCATCTAACTACTAACTAATAAAGCAATTAACTCTAACAGCCCTTTTGTTCAATTTGTAGGGAATGGATGTGAAACAAAAGCGAGGGTGTATGGGATCTCCAAGTGGTACAGTTTCACCTGACAATAATTCCTTTGGGAATAATAAAAACTACGGTGTGAGATCTGGCGGCCTTCATCGTCGTGGTTTGCGTGGTAGTTTTATTCCCCCAATTAGATCAAATGCAGGGAACAATGGTAATATGATAAATTCACGTATTTCAGGCAAGTGCGATGATTCATTAGAAGACTCCACTAGAAGAAGGTTAGTGTTATATAGGTTTCAAACATATTATTGTGTTACTTGTTTTATTAGTTAACAATAGGAGAATCTACAAATGCTTGTGCCAAAAGCTGTCTTGAAAATTCAAATAAGATTAACTTTCTTCTGGTATGTGTTGTTGGACTGTTCAACATCTATATTTGTTAACCAATGTGCTAAAAACTAAGAGGTGATAATGAGATTTGTAGAATTGATTATGTGTAACATCACCCTCATGGTGACAAACTTGGACTAGCTATGGTATGGAAACTGGAAAGACACTGCACAGTTGGAATATGCAAGAAAATGGTCATACACATGCTTGTAAAGAATTTCTTGCCAGATGCTATAATAAATGTGTCAAACAGGAGAGTCAAAACTGGATTGTTATATTTGCTCTGTTAAAATGTTACTACCACATAAACCAAATATGTCTGGATATTCATTGAAGCATCAGGAAGAAAATTCAGAAAATGAGCTGAACTTATGTTTAGAAGCTCTGAAAACAATAGGGGCCCTGTTGTTTATTAACTTTCTAAAGGTTCCAACTTCCAACAGTTTTTTAGCACCAACTATGCTAACAGTGATTGTGTTTTCATTATGAGAAGTTTCAATCCTCGTCAACAGGCTTGTTAGATGAACCGAGTGAAAAAGATGTCAAGTTCATCTATTTCTTTTTTTAATTATGTGATGATCATATAATTTGCTGTTTTTTTTTTCATCTTTTATTTTTTTCAGTTTTTGATTTCTCCATGATTTTATATACATGCCTGTAGCTTCTGTGGAGCCTTTAGCACTCATTGATTTTATCATGGCATGGGTTCTAGCTTGGAGATGTTATGTGGAGCTGATGGTGAACTGCCTGAGAAGTTAAGAAATCTGGAGCCTCGTCTTCTTGAGCATATCAGCAATGAGATAATGGACAAAGATCCTAATGTTCGTTGGGATGATATTGGTAAAAAACCGTATAGACTTCCTCATCATCAGTTATTTGATAAAAGCCTGGTGCATATTTAATTGTTTATCTGCAATGGTGCAGCTGGATTGGAGCATGCTAAAAAATGTGTGACTGAGATGGTTATATGGCCTCTCTTACGTCCTGATATATTTCAAGGATGTCGCTCTCCTGGGAGGGGCCTGCTATTATTTGGACCTCCTGTACGTGTATTTCATTGCTGGTCTAGAATTATACATGAATGCATCCACAAGCACTACCTGTAACTTTATTGATTAGACATTCTTTCTTAGGGGACGGGCAAAACCATGATTGGCAAAGCCATTGCTGGAGAGGCCAGTGCTACATTTTTCTATATTTCTGCCAGTTCTTTGACCAGCAAGTGGGTATGTGGATAGATCTTTTCTTACATTTGATGGTTTGGAAAAGGAATGTTTTGCATATTTATGGAAGATCTTTCTATAATATGCTACATTTTCTGGGGACAATTTCTGAATGTTTGAAATGATATAAATGCATAAAGGCCAAGGTCTATCCAACCACAAGGCATGGTAGTCAGGTGGCCTAAGGCCATAAACCCTCATATACGTCATGTCCATAAAGTTCAGAGCTCAAAACCTCAGTCGTCAATTCAATACAGTTCAGATATTAATGGGTTGCACCATCTGCTTGCTTGCTTGTTCACAGATGTTAGATCCCCACGTGCTTGCTTGTTCAATTATATTTTGTTCCTGAATTTCTAAGATCTCTGAAGCTACATTTGTTTCATATGCTTGTGGAGTTGACATAGAGATTGTCATAATAATTTGTCAAGTGCAAAAATTGACAAAATTATGAGATAAGCTTCTCACTTGAACTTGCTAATTTTTGAGAATATCAAGTTCCACATGTTCTTAGTGATTTATAGCAGCATATTGGATTCTGATGGACATGTTGCAGATGAAAAAGAAGAAAATATTATTCTTGATCCCTGAAGCAGCTGGTACACATAAACATAGATATGGAAGTTATTTTTTTAGGGAAAGAGGAGCTGACATATTTTTCTGACTAAATGAACCATGAAGTTATAATTTTTTTTGGGAAAGTGAAGTTGAATATCTTCTGACTTAATAAACTATCATACCATTGAACTACAAATTTAAGACTTTTTGCCTAACATCTTTTTCTTCCACTTCAGCAATGTATTGGCTTCACTCCCAAGCGATACCAAGACAAACAATTAGAAAAATCTTTCATGACAAAAAGGCATGGCCTTATATTGTGATGTTTAATTCTTAACAGTGAAGATTTCATAATATATCTATCTATTAGGAATTTGTCTAATATCTACATGCAAGCAGGGTTAGAAATTATAATACAATTGGTTTCTTGTCATCCAGAGGAATGTTACACTGACCTAATTTCGGAAATCTCTGATTCTTGATTTTTTACATATTACTCATTTCTTAGCAACTTTTCAAATCTAAAACTGCTTGTGGTCTGTTTGAGCATGGAAATGACAATGGTCTGCAAGGGTGCAACCTTCGTGGAGTTCATTTACTTCCTAATTGTGTTAGTATTGTCTTGAAATTTTTTACAAGACACCTGAAAATTTTACCCCTAAATCATGCCATTTTTACTCCTTTACTAATTGTGGTTGTAGGAAAAAAATGGGGCTGTGTACTACAAGTTTTCTCCATTTTTCAAAAAAAAAAAAACACAAGATGCCACCTTTTAATCCATTGTATATGCTACAACATGGTCAAAGTTCACATTTTTTGGAGATAATCTTACCATGAATGATTAAAGCATTTCATTTTTACAGTTGAAAGTTACTAAAATTTATTAAAACTTAGGACCTTTAGGTGAATGGGTTGTGGTAATCAGATTTGCACCGAAATCGAAACATATGTAGTTTATAACATGTAATTCAATCCGTAAGGTTAAAGTTTGAAAAAAAATGAATTAAATATATAGAAGTACCGAAGGCATACAGCCTCATTGGCCTGAAATATATATATTGCATATTTTGGTTCTTACTAAAGTATAAAAGGGTGCATCAACTGATCTCTTTTGGCTTGTTCTTAAATATTGTGGCACCTGTAATACAAATTTTTATATAACAATTGCAGATTGGCGAAGGTGAGAAGTTAGTTCGTGCACTCTTTGGAGTTGCTAGTTGTCGTCAGCCCGCTGTTATTTTTGTGGATGAGATTGATTCTCTCCTTTCTCAGGTATGCTCAGCTGTCAATGTTCTTGTAGGTGAAAAATAGTAAGATGTTCTGAGTGATCTGATTTGCAACTGCAGCGGAAGTCTGAAGGTGAACATGAGTCAAGCAGAAGACTCAAAACACAATTTTTGATTGAAATGGAAGGATTTGATAGTGGGAGTGAACAAATATTGCTTATAGGTATCAAATGCAACAAATGTGCCTTTCTTTGTCTCAGGATACGTGATAATGCATAATTTACATGATGATTTATTGGCATTGTGCCTTTGGAATAATATTTTGTTCACTTCAGAGATTGGTGTATTTCATGATGTATGATTCTCATTTTGTCTTTCTTTTTCAAGTTCCACTTAAACAAGAAGAAGCTTAAAACAATTTTTGAGTTAGAAATTTGTTTTAGCTTAGAATGGTAGATGGGTTGCTTAAATTCGAACTTGACATCTCCCTCTTTGGGAGGATGCCTTGCCCAACAACCAATTATCGTTGCCCAGCATGTGCAGTGATCAGGGTTTGTCTGATCATCAAGCCAATGGTTACCTTGCCAAGCAAGCAAGGCACTACCCTTAAGGAAAGGAAAACGAATTTCAACCAACCAACATATCCCTCATCAGTATCAGCCCAAAGGGACTACATTTCCCCCAAAAGTAGAGCCAGTCAAATCTATCATATGATAGATCAGCCAACATGCTGTCTGTGTCAGCCCAAAACTCCACATACATCCACTCCGAAGTTTTAAAATTAAACGTGGTTTTGTGTCATGGCCTGGCTAGAAAATGACCCTGGTTTTGCTTGAATAGGGGCAACAAACAGACCCCAGGAGCTTGATGAAGCAGCACGCAGGAGACTTACAAAACGACTTTATATACCTCTCCCATCTTCAGGTAAGCTTTTATTTACTTATCAAATTTCAATTTTAAAGCTGTACATAACAGGCTTCCCCATCAACAATGAAGAAGCAAGAGCTTGGATTATTTGTAACCTTCTAGAGAAGGATGGACTTTTCAAACTTTCAAATGAGGATATGGTTTCCATCTGCAAATTAACTGAAGGTTGTATTTTGTCCTTGATATTTTTGGTGTTTCTAGCTTGTCCCATGCTAAGTGATTTGATGCTGATCCAATTTTAAAATGAACCCGTTTTAATCAGGCTACTCAGGGTCAGATATGAAGAATCTGGTGAAAGATGCATCCATGGGACCACTTAGAGAAGCTTTGAGACAAGGTATTGGGATTACAAGTCTTAAAAAGGAAGATATGCGGCCAGTCAATCTTCAGGTAATATAATAGCTGAACTTGTTCTCATGAGAGTTGTAAGTACTAATACTTGTGCTTGCCCCTATGTACATCAAATGAGGTAATTACAAATTTTATGCTGAACTGCACCATTGCATTGTATCTAGCAGTAAATTAACTTTAAAAATTTTGCTATGTAGGATTTTGAAAATGCATTACAAGAAGTAAGACCATCAGTATCCCTGAATGAACTTGGTATCTATGAAGAATGGAACAAACAATTTGGGAGTTTGTCATTGTAATCTTCCTTCAGGTAGATGTAATATTGCACCCTATGCGTAAACCACAGGTTCCAGCATTGTTGTCTTTTGCATGTCTGCTATCTTAATTGCCTAGTGTCATTGTAAATATATCCTGTGAAAAAACCCTTTTATTTTTATATTAGATTCTTTTACTTGGAGACATGCCTTGTGAAAGCACGACATGTACTTCGTGGTGAAGACTTGTACCTTTTCCTTTAGGTATAGAGGGCTGTATTTTCTGTTGGCTTCGTAAATTTTGATGTCTGCTAAGAGATCTCCGTCGGGGTACACCAAAAAGAAATAGAGAAAGCTAGAAAAGCCAACGGATGAAAAGGCTACGTGCTCCCTTGGGTATTAATTGGGTGGCTTATATGTTGTCCTACGTAACTAGGAGGCATCCTTCTCATGAAAGCTACCAGAAGGAAAATTATATGGTATCTATGGATTATCTTATAGAATTGTAATTACCTATTAGTAGTTATAATTGTTTATTTACAATAGTTCATTTATAATTGTAACTACCTATTAGAATTATGAATCCTACTATCCATATGTATGGATGAATGGTCATGATTAAAAGTTTTGGTATTTCATAATTTTTTTGGGTACTCATGTGGCTATCATTGATACGCCCTTTAAGTAATTATCTTAAAAAACATTTTAAGTAAGTAATTGACAAGTTAAATGTACTACAGAAACAGTTAAAAGACTGTATATTTTACTCAGAAGAAAAGTGATGATCCAAGTATATTTTACTCATGAGTTATGATTACTGGAAAACAAAATTCTCCTGAATATAGTCATTGCAACGGCATGAAGACCAAGGGTATGTTTGTTTTTGGATTATTTGCAAAGTGGTAATATGATATGGAAATAATGTTTATTTAATAAAAAAAGGAAAAAATCCAAAAAACTCTCAAGACTCAGCTTTTTCGGATTTTTTGGGATGTGGATCCATTGATGCAAAAAAAAAACCCAATAATCCACCTTGCTTGTCAAGAGTTCATTTATCTGTTGTGGTGTGGACCATTGTTGTGGTGTGGGCTCACGTGAGTCTGGACCACAACCGTTGGATCATTGTTGTGTCACTATTGCAACAATGATTTGCAACAGATCCAATGATCATGCATCTAGGCTCACATGAGCCTAGCCCGCAATAGATTTTGACTAATATGCTAGATACCCCAGCAGTGGTTGTAATGTTCTTCAAGTTTGCAGTTTGCAATACCAAGAGGTATCCCATGTTATTCAGCGTTTTGTTCGACAAGCAATTAGTGTTTTGTTCGACAAGCAAATGAGCAATTGGTGGTATGCGTCTAATGAACGTGGTTGCTCTGGTTGATAACCATAATATTCCTTTGGATGATAGTGGATAAGGTGGACGGTAGTAGTGCTTTCTAATGTTGTAGATGGTTAGAGAACTCATCTGTTGCTTCGTTGTTACTCTTTAAAAACTGTTCTTTCGGATCTTGCGTGTCCCTTTTGGACATGAATGAATAATTGAATATATACGGACTTGAACCTATTACGGTCTCTTTTGGTTTAATACCATGTTGCAATATGAAGTCTATTTGTATATAATGGCAAGCTAATGTCAATAGTTTATAATGAGAAGCTATTCCTTTAGTATGAAGCTAGGTTTCAAAATTTCATTGTTGTATATATAGTGCTTCAGTTTTTTCCACTTTTTATTTTATAATTTATAATTATTTACCTTTGGGCTTGAGTAACAAGATAGGTTTTAGATTTATCATAGAGAAATGTATTGTTTCATTATATTTTGTTATTATGAATATCAAACATGAGAAAATAATAACATAAAAGACATTGATGTGATTCATCCAAAGGATGATGTCCAACGACTAGGGTTGTCAATGGTAATCATTTACACACTATCCTATCCATTATCTACTTTATTTAGGTGATATGACTAAATAAAAATACCTAATATTTAAGGTATAGATAAAAAAATGGCCACATATTTTTAGTGGGTAGAGTATGGATAAGTTTTTATCCTATCCATTTATCTGTTTAAATTATAATATTTTTTATGTATATGCTATGACACATGGATTTGATGCTTGATGTTTACCACTTGGCTTATCATCCATATGAAGTTCATGTTACAGTGACATGGTGAGTATGATGTGTGAGTATGATGTGTTAAAATGAAAATTTAAAGAAGTATGTTCTCAATGTCTTACTTTTCCTCAGTTTCCAATTGTCCAACATTCTAATCTTAGGGTTTATCTTAGGCAACTATTTGGAGCATGAAGTGAGTGCATAGTGTACTCTTTGGTGAGATATTTTTCTAATATTTAATGTTACATTCTTCATTTAAAATGGAAGAAGGAAGAGGTTGTGCTTGAAGACTATCACTTGTGGCAATGGACGATGATATGATTTACTTGATGGCTAGTAGTGTTAGAGTTGTCCATTAATCTATGTTAGTGTGAGTTATAGGTTGTTGGGTAAATGGATATTTATTTATTCTTGGATATCTAATAGTCCTTATATATATATGTAATTTCTCTTTTAGAAATAATATAGACACTTTTTATCTTTTCCCACAACATGGTATCAGGGTATAGGCTTAAATCCTAGCCTCCACCTCCATCTCCACCCTTCATTGTCAGCCAGCCTGCCTCACCGGAGTCGTTGCCGTCGCAGGAACCATTGCCTGTCGGGTCTCCCACGCCACTGTCGGCCAACAGAAGCATCCTTTAGCCCTCCCAGTGCCTCCCCTTCTCTCTCTAGCCCCTCCTGTTGGTCCAACAACCGCTAGTGGCCAGTATTGTAGTCGTCGACGGGGTTTTCGGCGACCCCAGTCTCGTCAAAGGCCCGGTCAATCCATTTTTGCCACCGTTTGAAGCTTAGGTCATGTCGTAGACCTTCTGTAGTCTTATTTTTTGTTTGTGTGGGTGTGGATACGTGAAATCCACACATTTTTCTGCCTCCAGGTTGTGTGTTTAGTCTTCAGAAGGTGTTTGTGACTGTGTTATTTGGTTTTTTTCTACATCAAATTAGTAATTTCTTGCACCGATACACAAAATTAGACCGTATATTCTCTTATTATCATGGCTACACGTGAATCTTTGGTGAAAAACTTAAGTAGAACATTAGAAAAATTGAATGGGAAGAATTATCTCTTGTGGGCATAGAGTTTTGAGACCTTTATCATTGCTCATCGTAAAATTGGTCATCTCACTAAGCCTCCTCTTGATAGTAAAGATGCCACATATGAGGATTGGTTTGTGGATGATGTCACTATTGTCTCTTAGATGGTAAACAATATGGAGCCATTTGTGGCTCGTGGAGTGATGATGTTGAGGCCCGTCAAGAAGATTTCGGATACACTTCGTCTTACATATAGTCATGAGAAGAATATCTCTAAGGTGTTCGAGGTGTATGAGCAGCTATTTACTCTACGTCAAGGGAAACGGTCAGTTCCAGAACACTTTACATTGTTACGTTCTCTACTTGATGAGCTCGAGGTGTACCAATTCCTGACAGCAGATATCAATCAGATGAGACAGTATCGTGAAGAATTGGCCGTGGCGATCTATCTCTTCAGCTTATCTCGTGATCATAGCTCTAAGATTCGTGGACATATTATTGGTGCTGACAGTGTAACTGACCTACAGACGACCTTTGCCCGTGTTATGCGTATTTCCACAACTACGCCTTCTATAGTTCTTGATCAATCAAGTATGGCTTCTACGCATGGTGGCTCACGAGGGGGTGGTCGTAGTCGTATAGAAATTGAAGGATGCTCTCGTTGCATCCATTGTGGTTGGATGGGTCATTGGGTTGAGAAATGTTGGGACTTGATTGGTAGGCCTTCCACTGCACATGTCACTACAGAGTCTACGCCAGCTACCTCCACTAGTGACGAGCGGGCAGTCACCATCCTTTTGGGATACGAGTTCTGAGTTGATAGAAGACCCTGGCCAATACAGGAGGTTGATTAGTAAATTGATCTACTTGACAGTGACTTGACTAGACATAGCTTATGCAGTGAGATTGCTTAGTCAGTTCATACATGATCTTAGAAGAGTGCATTGGAATGGAGTATTGCGTGTTCTTGTCTATGTAAAAAGTGCTTCAGGCAGAGGTTTAATATATAAGAACAATGACCATGTGGATATCGTGACATATTCTGACTCGGGACATGTAGGAGATCGAGGAGATAAGAAGTCTACATCGGACTTCTGCACTTATGTGGGAGGAAATCTTGTTACTTGGCGCAGCAAGAAACAAAATGTGGTATTACAGTCCAATGTAGAAGTAGAATATGTCTATGGTTTAGACAGCGTGTAAGATGATGTGGATCAGATCTTTGTTATCAGAGCTTGGTTGTTTATCAGAGAAGCCCATGTTGATGTATTGTGACAATCAAGTAGCCATTTTCATTGTCAATAACCCCACCTTTCATGAGCACACAAAGCATATAGAGGTTGATTATCATTACATTCGAGATATGCTAATGAGAGGCATTATCTCTACCCCTTACACTCAATTATCAGAGCAGCTAGCTGATGTCTTTACAAAGGGATTAAGTGTTGGGGTGTTTCAGTCTCTGTGTAACAAGCTGGGTATAGTTGATATGTATGTTTCAGCTTGAGGGGGAGTGTTAGAGTTGTTCTTTAATCTATGTTAGTGTGAGTTATGGGTTGTTGGGTAAGTGGATATCTATTTATCCTTGGATATCTAATAGTTCCTATATATATATATGTAACTTTCTCTTTTAGAAATAATATAGACTCTTTTTATCTTTTCCCACGATAAATAGAATTATGAATTGTATATTACTAAGTAAATATTTAAGAATTAAATTTGTAGTAGGCTTTATATGGTTTTTATTAGATATATGAACATTGTGGAGTTAGGTTTGACAATGAGTCGAGTCTGATTTGGGTTTACCTATATCCAAATCAAGATCCATTTTTTTTAATGGGTCCGGTCTTGGTCTAGGTCTAGACCAGTAATTTAAAATCTTGATTCAAATTTAGATCTACGAAGATAATGGGTTTAGGTTTAGGTCTTAGGTCTGTTTGAAAATACACTTTTTAACATCTTTATGTGAAACTTTTCATCCTACTACTGGAAAATAAAATATTTTTACACATGAATATGAAATAATTCATTCAAAGATTCTTTTTTTTTGAAGAAGGTAGGTTTTTAATTGCAAATTGAAGAATTCATTACATAAGCAAAATTAAATAAATGACTATAATCAACTTGACATAAAAAAAAATAAATTTAAATATAATTATTATAATATAATTTAGATCCATATGTCCATGAGTCTAGGAATTTTTTAACCTAAACCTTACCCATTAATCGAGTGGGTCTATCGAGTTTGGGTCTATGGGTCTTATTTTCTAAATTCGGACTCTAACTTCATAGGTCCAGTCTCGTAGGTCTCGAATCCAAATCTAACTCATTACTAGGCCTATGTGGCGTGGTGTTTGTAAGTGATTTTCATTAATTTGACTTACATGTAAAAAATGAATTTTTATTATATGTATTTTGAGAAAATTTTACTTATTTATTGCCCATTTATTTATTATTATGTACTCATTTTTGTAGGAAGAAATAGGTATGGATTAGGTTATTCTTAATGGATAATAAATAGATATTGATAATGATATTGATTTATGGATAAAGATATGGGTAGAGCCGCATCTTATCTCTTGATAGTCCTAGTAGCGACAAATTGTTTTCATTATATGTGATAGTATAGTTACAAAAGATGAGAAGAGTATGTGAAATAGAAAAAGGAATACCCTGATCCAGAAGCAAATGAGGTACACATTGACTTCGATGCAGATGTTATTTCCAGAACAGCATTGAAACGGGTAAATGACAAATACGCAAGATTTGAATAACCGATTGACGTTAAAAGTTTCTCGTGTTGAGTCTGCACGGCGGCCTCCGATTTTTTTTTGTTGGTAACGGTAAGTAGCATTAATTTAAAATCTCAAGGAAAAAGAATCAAGGGAATCAAGTGTCTAAAATTTTACAGAGCATTATACAGTAAAAAAAAAAGACGATATGACAATGTTTTTGCCAAATAGATACATGCAACCCAGCATTGCTGGAATTCAAGGTTTGAAGGAAATCTATTGTCTCAAATCAGAAGTAGGGGCGGTCTCTTGCATGTCTCCGATAGTGGTGGGGTGAGGAGCCTCCAAAGAACAGTTGGAGGTTTGGTTCACAGACCATGCGGCGTTCATAGAAGATAATGAATTCATCAAAGTCTCCTTTTCAAATCCTGAAGCAAGAGTATCTAATCATTGATTCCTTAGTCCAATGTCATCCAAAATAATAAGAAAATAAGGTTTAGAAGAGCTACGGAAAATTCTGCAATTTCTTTCTTTCCAGGTTAATCAGAGGATAAGTTGAAGCAAAACATACCAACTACGGTTATTTAAAGAAAATCTGAGAGCAGGTTTATGAAGAAACAAGTCATGCATACTATAATAACCAGGATATAAATGTGAAGGAACGAAAAAGTACCATATCTGGCTAATGTAATTACAGTTCAGAAATAAATGATTATTGGATTCAATGTGTAAGTCACAAAAAGTACAATTTAGAGAATCAGTTCAATCTCTTTTGGCCAAATTTTCTTTAGTCAGATTCTTGTTATGAAATACCAGTCAAGAGAAGAGTTTGACCTTCAACGGAGTCCAACTCTGCCAAATATGTTCAGAGAAAGTGAATCTAAGTCCACCATCGATTAATACATTGTAGCAGGACTTAACAGTGAAAAAAGAAGTGGGGAAGGCGTCCAGGAGAGAGTGTCCTCCTCCTCTCCCAAATGGGTAGAGTGGATGATAGACACCAACGAATCAAATTGTGATTGCAAAGTATGACAATCACGCAGTTGAACTTTAGAGTGATCAATCAACTTGCTAAAATCCTCTCCGAATAACTCCCATATGGATTTTATAGAAGCTTTTCTCCATTTACTGACAGAGTAGAGTTCAGGGAAAAGATGTTTTAATTTTGTCCCATTCCACCAATTATGTTCCCAAAATAACGTATCTTCCCAATTCCGCAAATGGTGTATCGAGAAACAATTAAGAATATTAAAACAGCGTTTAAGACAGAGCAACAGAGGGGACCAATAGTTTGTGGAAGTATTTAATAGTGCACCAGGCAAAAGGGAATTAAGGTATCTGGCCTTTACTAATTCTTTCCATTTCACATGACAATTTCGTGAGAATAATTGTCATAAAGCTTAGTTTTGAGTACTAAGTTAAAATTATTGAGGTTAATAATCTCCCAGCCTTTATGCTGCTTAGATCTACAAAGAGAATCCCACTTGACTAAATACACCCCCTTTAGGGAAGTAAGGTCAGATTTCCATAAAAAGTTACTCCTAATCCTGTTAATATCTTTCTCTACCTGTCTAGGCATGTGTAGTACTGACAAGAAATAGGTGGGAATGGCTGATAAGACTGAATTAATCAATGTCAGCCTTCCACCAAGGGAAAGCAAATGTGCTTTCCAGTGAGATAGTTTGGAAGATATCTTCTCAATAACTGGAGTCCAATCTTTTCGAGTGGCTTTCTTATAATGAAGAGGCATACCCGAATATGTAATAGGTAGCTCAGCTGACTTGCAACCTAGGGACTTGCAAGCATTGCCAATAGAGTCTTGGCCTACCCCTATCCCAATGAGGGATGATAGTCTTGGCCAGAACATGATTGGAAGCAGCAAAGAATGCATTTAATATTAACAATATTCTCTGAGCCTTCAGCTAAAAACAGAATGATATCATCAGTATATTGAATATTTAACACATGGGGTCCCCCATGAGGGAATTGAATGCTTGCTATAAGATTATGATTCAGTGCTAACTGTAACATTCTATTTAGGACATGTGTAGCTATGATAAAGAGCAAGGGGGAGATAGGATCCCCCTGTCTAAGCCCTTTTGCAGCCCCAAAGAAACCATAAAATGATCCATTAAGTAATATGGAAAATTTAGCAGAATAAATACACATCTTGATCTAAGAGATCCATTTCCCCCCAAAACCTAACCTCTGTAGAGAGTCTAATAAGAATTCTCAATTGACATTGTTAAATGCCTTCTCAAAATCCAGCTTGAGAATGTAACCAGAAACTTTTGAAGATCTCATCAAATGGAGGGTTTCCTGAGCTACAAGGAAACAATCCCCAATTGAGCGTCCAGCGAGAAAAGCACACTGAGAATTGTCAATTACCTTATCAAGAATAGGAGAGAGCCTAGAGGCCAGGGTTTTGATAAGTATCTTATAAATGCTGTTCACCAAACTGATAGGTCTGAAATCTGTAATCAGACTAGCTCCGGACCGTTTGGGAATCAAGACAATAAATGTCTGATTGAAGGAGGAAAAGGTGTCAGGATCACTTGATGTAAAGACATGTTGAAAGATATTTATTATGTCTTGTTTTATAAGGTCCCAGAACTGCTGGAAGAAAAACATAGGGAACCCATCAGGTCCTGGGCTTTTGTCACTTGGAAGCTTGGCAAGATTTGCCTTAATCTCTGCTTCTGAAAATGGAACTTCTAGTGACTTAGGGTTAGGAATTTTAATGGGAGCCAAGCGATCCCAATTGAGAGAGATTCTGGGGCAAAGATGGGAATTAAATTGATTATAGAAATGATATTCTATTTCCTCCCTTATTGCTGAAGGAGAAGTGAGCTGCATGGAGTTGACGATAAGCGAGAGAATGCTATTGATCCGTCTAAGAGAGTTAACTATACTATGAAAGAAGGAAGAGTTGGAATCACCCTCTTTCAACCATTGAATTCTAGATTTATGTTTCCAGAAAATCTCCTATTCTTTTAGAAGTTCAAAGTGCTGTGCTCGCAATGCTTGTTTTCCTGTCGAGATCTCATCATTGAAAATAGAGTGCTCCGATAAGTTATCGATATACTGTATTCGTGTTTCAATGTAACTTAATCTCTGACCTCTGGCCAATCTAATTGGGCCAACTCAACTTTTTAGACGTTGCTTCAGATGTTTTAACCTATAGGTGAATCCATCCAATGGGTTAGGAGTGTGAAAGAGAGCTTTCGATTCCAGCCAACAATCCTGAATGAGAGACTTACATCTGTCAATTAGAAGCCAAGATCTATAGAATCGAAATGGAGTGGGACCCCAATTCTGTCTAACAGTGTCTAAAACAATTGGAACATGGTCAGAAATCACTCTGGCCTTCCCAGAACAGAATGAGTTGGGGAATTTAGAAGACTAAGGAGATGAAGTAAGGAAACGGTCAAGCTTGACCATTGTAGGGTCTATTTGGTAATTAGTCCAAGTATAGCAACAATTGATGGGGGAGAGGTCCATCAAATGGTTTCCATTTATGAATTCGTTAAACTTTGACATATGTCCAGAGATCCTTGGGCAAGAGGAATGCTCATGGGAAAATCTTATTAAGTTAAAATCTCCTCCGAGGACCCAGTTTTCGTTAACCACTTGACTGAGGCCATACAATTCCTCAATTAAGTCAGACTTAAGTCTTGTTTCACAAGGGCCATAGACTCCTGTGAGCCACCACTCAAAATTATCTTTGGAAGTGAGAAAGTGTAAAGATAGGCTAAAGTTACCCATCAGGTGTGCCTTGAGATCAAATAATTTGCCATCCCACCTAATTAAAATGCCTCCAGAGGCACCTGTGGAAGCAAGATAGGACCACGAGGTGATTTTACTACCCCCTAAAGATCTAAGAGAGGCTTGGGTGTAGGACTCCTTCTTGGTTTCAGTGATGATTAGAATATCACATTTTTGTGATCTAACAAGATTACGTACAACACGGGATTTGGCACTAGACCCTAATCTTCTGATATTCCAGGCTGCAATAATCATGGAATATTATTGGAGGACCGAGAGGGATGGTCCCTCTCACGAGAGCTGAGTAGATCCTTCAGGGAAATGAGAGGTTTCCCCTGATCAAGCCTAACTTGATAAAAGAAATTTTGTACAACTGCGTTAGTCCTAAGGGTGATACCAATTTTACCACAAAAATCTTGAAAATGTTGATAAGAATCCCAAATCAAGGGGTCTGAATCCTTATTATGCATAATGTCAACATTTAAACCATTCTCAGTAGGAAGGGAAAATGGCAAAACATCAAAATTAATAGATCTAGATTCACAAGAAGTAGATTCTGTAGGGTTCACGCTGTTACCTGGGGCGTGGACCGGAGTGTCGGGATGGGAGGAAGGCAACTCAGACGTGTTGCTTTCCAAATCTTCCCTCTCCATACAGTCGTATAAAGCCAGTATTTTCTTGAACTTTCCCATGGAGATGTTCCTTGATCGAATCTCAGCTTGAACGAAACTTGAGGCGTGCAAGAAGGTTGGAGAGTCGGTCCCCTGATAATTAACCGTTCCAGCGGAAAGGGAGGGGGAAGCTTTGAACCATCCTTCAGAAGCTGGAGGGGGGGGTGGGAAGAATACCAGCAGAGTCAGGGTAGGGGGCACTGAGTTGCGGGAGTGAGGAAGACCTAGTCCAAACATTTTTCCATGTCCTAAAGGTTTTTCCAGTCCTATCCCCACACCATCCCTTAGTAGTTTTGAACGACTTTCTGTTAGGGGGAGGAGCTCTCTGGATAGGACCAGAAGAGGGTTGAGAAGGCTAGGCAACAGGGGAAGGTTGGGTGGAAGGAGAGGGTCCACAGATGTCCCAACTAGGTCTGAACTTAATGGGGTACACTATACGGCCAAAAGCATAAAAGCGAGTATCAAGCAGTTCCTTTCCATGGTGAATCATAATCCGACAACGAGCAAAGCTTTGTTGTTTGGCTCGGTCTATAGTGAGGTCAACTTCCAAAAGGTCGGCAAACTCAGCAACCATGAACTTGAATATGTCCACGTTCCATAGGTGGTGGGGAATACCTTTTAATCTAACCCAAACACCCTCCTCTCTCAGGGTAAATACCGCATTAGATTGAGGAGTCCAATGAGTAAAGGAGGCAGATAGAGATTTCAGAGAGGATCCATAAAGATTAAGGGTGTCGATCTTAATCTTAGGGGAAGGGAACCTAAGAAGGAACTTTCCTGGGATTGAGTCATTGACTTCCACCCCAGAGGCCAGGGGCTAGTTGGAGGCTATGTGGTGTTCAAGAAGATCCTTAGTTAGCTGTGGGAGTGCCTAGAGACTAGTGCACAACAGGAAAGAGAGAGAAGTAGATCGCAGGTGGCTTCCGTTGGGGGGATAATGGTAGGGTTATGAGGGGAGAGACCCGCCATGCTGGGGACTGGAGAAGCAGACTACCTTACTTCCTGAAAAAAATTTACAGATTGCCACAGAATGAGAAGGGGAGAGGCAACGAAAATAGAGTCCAGAGTATCTACAGTTGCTCTTGTTGTGACCGAGAAGACCGCAACTAAAACAACGACCGGAGGTGCGACAAAAAGTTACCAGGAGAGGGCAGGGCTTCCGGCGATTCACAGTGGTCCACTCAGCCGAAGCAGCCAAAGGTTGAGAAGCTTCGCTCCACTGAACAGGGAAGTGGACAGATGAGGGAGGGGATGCAAGAGGAGCGAATCGTGAGCCAACTAAGAGTGGGGGAGTAGGTGAATCAGGGATATCAGAACAAAAGTGTCAGAAGAGCGTAATAATATTTGCTCAGAAATATCACTGTAGTGGGATGTCGTGGGAGATGTAAGGTTTGCGCACGAAATCGACTGGTAGAAGGCGTGAGTCACAGTTGGGCGGCGACATAAATGCCTAATGTCAGAAGATCGCTCAAAAGCCCTAGAGTGTAGGGGAAAATCTGCCGTATCACAGGATACGAGAGAAGCGTTAAGTGGCGCTGAATCAGCCTCGGAATTAACGCAAGGCACAAAATAAGGATCCATAATGACACTCCTCGAAAGAGAAGAGGAAGGCGAAACTAAATTAATTTTGGGGCTAGGATAATCCAGCGAGATTATCGGAATTTGAAAAGCGGAGTAATTCCACATAGAACTCGAGACAGACTCTGTAGCGACAGAGGGGCTGACAGAGTCACAGGTAGACCGTAGACCAGACGTCTCCATCAAGGAGGCGTAGGGAATGGTTTTCCGACGGTCGCCCACCGGAGGAAACCCACCGATCGACAGTACAGAGGGAACCAAAGGATCAGAAGGAGAGGAGAAGAGTTGAAGGTAAGAGGCAGTTTCTGCCTGGACCAGAGACCGATCCAAGGAAGCAGTTGCAGCCAGGGAGAGGGCCTTATGAGAAGTGAGGTCACCGGAGAACTGAGACG
This sequence comes from Posidonia australis, assembly GCA_024699735.1. Taxonomy (NCBI): domain Eukaryota; kingdom Viridiplantae; phylum Streptophyta; class Magnoliopsida; order Alismatales; family Posidoniaceae; genus Posidonia; species Posidonia australis. The sequence continues at coordinate 21,778 of JAMKQA010031651.1, forward strand.
AGGCCAGTGCCACTAGCGGGAGTGACTTTGCAGAACGGTCGGAGCTAGGGTTCTCGTAAAGCGTGACGGAGAACGAGAGGCTTCTCCGACCAGACAAAAGGGGAGCTAGATCTAAGCTCAGATGGCAATGATCCAAACCGAAAAATCAACTAAAAGATAAAACTTTAATATGCATAAAACAGTCCACAGACATTGCAATATTAAGGGCATAAGGGATGGAAGACGATGAATTATCGTAAACCAGCACCTTCAATGAACCAAAAGAGCAGAAAAAGTGGTCAGATCCGCCCAAAGTAGACAGATCCCGACCGGAATGCCAGATCTGAGGGCAAGACCTCCACAGAAGGGGGCAATCTGCCGACGAGGGAAGATTTCCTTCGCAGACAGAGGCAAGGGGGGAGGGGAGCACCCCAGCGTAACTTACCTGCGAGGAAGAGGTTGCAGGCGGGGAGAAGCTAATGCCCACAGAGGAGGAGTTCTTCCTCGATCTGCGATGCTTTTTGCGGATCGGAGCTGCACAATGGACGTCTTCCTCCTCTAGGAGCCTCTCCTTGAAGGCTTCCCAATCGAAGGAAGTGGTATGACAGAGAAGAGCACGGGAGCGACTTAGGATTTCTAGAACGTATCTCCGCAAGAATTTCTAAAATATGTGTTCTCTTTGGCGGCCTCTGATATTAGACTCGACAATTGTGTAACGACTAAGGCCAGACAGGCGGGTTAGGAGTCTCAAAAGTAGTTTGCAATAGAATTGTTTTTTTAAAAGTAGATAAGATCATTCATGTTATTCAAGTTACAGATTTCAAGTTAAAATTTATTTTATGGCAAGGCTAACTCGTATGGTTCAACACTTCAAATAGGTTGGCCTATGATATCGTCTACGCTACATATGACAATAAGACGAAGTAAATGGATGCTGAAGGAATAAAAGTCGATTATCTGGTGGCATTACCTTACTCTAAAATGACCAGGATATTAATTTTTCTGATATCCGCTCTGGCACGAACCTACGAATATTCAATGTATGCCTAACTTTTTTCTTAGAAAGCGATTTGTTCTGAAAACACACAACCAAGCTAATATACTTTTCTCTGGAAAAGAAATCAGTTTTTAACTCTGGTTGTGTCCTTTCTCTGTCAGTGCCGCGCCATAGAAGCAAACGAATGGTTGGTCTTGGTGTTCCATGACTACAGTTAAAAAAAAAAATCGGTAAATGTTCCATGACTTGAGTAGTTGTGGAAATCGGATCGTGCCAGTCTTGAGCCGTTCGACCTTGTCTGGGCCCAACATGGCCCAGGTCCGAAAATAGTATCCATGGGCTTGGCCAGACCAGGTCCGTCATGGACTGTACTGGGCCTAAGGGTCAGGCTCGTAAAGACCTGGTTACTAGGTTCAATTTGACCTGTGAAAACAATCTGGATCGGGTCGACCGGCTTACAAAAATTAAAAAACAAAAAACAAAAAAATACATATATATCAGCCCGGTCCGTTAAAAAAAAAGAAAAACAAACAAACAGTTTGCTAGGTGTTGTATTCTTGTGGTATTCCTATGCTAGCCATTTCTTAAATCTACAACAAATACACATTTTCAGATTTAAAATTGTGCAATCTCACAAACAAACAATAGGTAATAATTCCAAAACTTAAACAATATTAAAAAACTTAGCAAAATTTATAAGATATAGAATCTAAATGCAAAGAAATGTGCCAGTACACCAGAAAGGTGCGCCTATGATGTGCGCCACTTAGGTGCGCTACCTATGTGCGCTACTTAGGTGCGCTACCTATGTGCGCCAGATAGGTATGCCTGTTTGGTGCGTCTGTTTAAAAATAAAAAAACTACAGGTTAATAGATATCAAGAATTTAGACATGTATGTGCACAAAATGGTTTAAAATCAAGAAAATTTAAGTTAGATGTTCAACATAAATGGAATTCAACTTATGATATGTTAAGTTCATGTATATCTTATAATCATATAATTACATGATTTTATAATGCAAAATTTAATGATTTTTTAAATGATGAAGATTGGCACAATTCTAATATAATTCATAAATTTTTAGAACCATTTTATAATGCAACTAAATAATTATTTGGTCAATATTATCCAATAAGTTCTCTAGTTTTAATTAATTTATTTAATATTACAAATGTTTTTCAACAATATAGGAATATTCCACCTTCTGTAGATATTATTAAATCAATGGTGTGAGCCTCCAATGTGGGCATGTTTAGCTTTAATTATGGATTCTAGACATAGATTAGTTAATTGTATGATACTTATAGATGATATTTTTAGTAATATGAATAAAAAAGAGTATATAGATTCATTTAATGATAAAATAAAGATAACTTTATATAATTTATTTGAAGAAAATGTTAGAAATTATGGTGAAACATCTAGTGGTCAAGTATTTAGTTTTTTAGGAACATAAACAAGTAGTAGTAGTTCTTTATGGAGTAGATTAAATAAAAAGAAGGGAAAATATTTAAAATCAAGTACAAATAATGAATTAGACAATTATTTAGAATCTCCAATTGCTTTTAGTGATTTAGAAATAGATAACTTAGATATATTAAAGTGGTGGTTTGCTACAGCTATTAGGTTTCCTATAGTATCAAAAATGGCAAAAGATTTACTAACGATTCTGACGTCAACTGTGGCGTCGGAGTCTACATTTTCTGCAGGAAAAAGAGTATTAAATGATAAAAGATGTAGATTATCAAAGAAGTCTGTAGAAGTCTCCGTCTGCTTAAAAGATTGGTACGATGCAGTTGACCGTCTTCAGGGATTGAATTTGAATTCGGAATCAGAAGAAGACGATGATGCGGTATCAACTTCAACAGGGCAAACAGACTCCACAATTGAATAAATATTGATGTAAAATAAAAAAAATGATGTAAATATCTTTTGTATTTTTTTATGTAAAAAAAAAAGATGTATTTAAAATATTTTTTTATTAATAAAAAATAATTTATTGTAAAATAAACTTTAGACCCAATGGACCAGCCCGACAGCCCGACCCACAGACGGGCCATGGACTGTGTCGGGCCCATGAGCTCCAAAAGGAGGCCTGGCCCGGACCAACCTGTGGGTTGCCTCGGCTTGGTCCAGACCCAGGCATGCCCCTTGTTTTGTGGACCAAGCTGGGCCGGGCAGGCCCGGTTTCCACCTCTAGACTTGAGTTGTGAAGTAACAATTATACTATCACATTTTGGGATAAATGAAGATGCCGACCCTACAAATTGGCCTTGAAAATATCTAAGATAAATGCTACATTAAATTCGACTTCATTCTTTGTTGTTACAGCTCACAAATGTATGCGACAGTTTCTCCAAATACCATCGTTTCGTTTGCATTTTTTTTTCTTTCGAAAGTATTGTCTTGTTTGCTTTACGTAGTGTTTTCTATAGAAATGTTGAGAGAGATTCTGGGCAAATTAAAATTTCCGTGTTTTTAGGCCCAATACCCCTTTTAGACCTGACAATTCACTAAATACCCTACTTGTTTCGGTGCTTGAGGCCTAGCAAAGTATCAACTGAATGGATTTAGACTTTCTTTTGGCAATGAATGGATTTAGACTTAAGACCAGTGAAGTTAGAGCCTAGGTTTAGAAAATAATATCCATGGATCTAGATTTGATAAATTTATTTGTTTAGTGGATAGGATCTAGGTCTAAAAATATCTTCATTAGGGGTGCAAACGGATCAGATACAGTACAGATATGAGTGTTATCATATCCGTATCCGTTTTCAAAATACGGATACGGATACGAATACAGATATCATACGGATAGGAAAATCACATATCCATATCCTCAAAAAACGAATACGGATACGGAACGGATAAAAACAACTCGGATACGGATAAAAACGGATATGAAAACGGATATGAGAAGATAATCAAATAAGTACCTAGATAATCAAATTACGTTAATGATAAGAAATCATCAACATTATATAAAAAAAGGGTTGTTTTTGCTTAAAAATTGGTGTCATGTAAAAGACATTTAAATGTATAAATCTAGACTTTCAAGATGATCTTTTACTGCTTCATTCAGGCAAAATGTAGAGAAACAGGAGAAGTTGTAGCAATTAAGAAAGTTCTCCAAGACAGAGAGTTGCAAATAATGCAGATGTTAGACCATCCTAATATTGTTTCCCTCAAGCATTGTTT
>JAMKQA010031652.1:0-31830 GCA_024699735.1 Posidonia australis
AAAGAGAGAAGAAGACTCTCTCTCAAAAACACGGCACAAGGGTTGTTGTTCTCTTTTCTCTCTTAATCCTAAAGTGGACGGCCATGGGTATTTATATCCTTGGCCCAAATTCCACCTTTGCCCTTGAGTACATTAAGTTACAAATATATGTAGCAAAACAAATACAAATATGATGGAAGACACATTCATTACAGCTTCCATTACGACTTGGAATGGCCTTAGTTAGGCATTCCTGGAGTAGTACTCCTTCAACTTGGACCTAATCTCGAAGCGAGAGGATTTGGTCATCTTTCGATAGAGGCCCAAAGAATCATTCAAGGAGTAAGTTGATTGTTGGCGTGCTCTGGCTTCACAGATCAGAGATAGACCCTCCAACGAAGAGTCTATCGGGATGATAATCCATGGGACACAACCAGCAACTAGGGCCCTATTAAGCATACAACCCATCACTAGCTTTGCATCCTTGATCTAGGCAGGTGTCTGCATGGAGAGCTCGCTCTATAGCAGCAACTTTCCCACTCTCACTGCACTCACCAAGCAGGCCACTATATTCAGCAGCACCATCAACAATAGCAGCAGCAACAACAACAACAACAACAGCTTGTGCACCAACAACCTCAGGAGGAGGACTCCTCCTAAGTCAGTTGTTGCATATATTAGATCCCCTATTGCACCTATAAGTGTGGTGAGTCTGCCCGCCCAACATCAGGTAGTGTACACACCTACATGTAGAACACTGCACACACTCCCAATTACTCCCACTGTCAAACCAGTGTACCTAATCGAGCCGGCCAAGCAAGGCCCACACCCTAGCTAGAGACAACCTTGCCACATTGAGCATGACTACACCCTACTGGTGGAGCCACTCAGCATCATCTTTCTCAAGATGGCATGTAACACCCGTAAAATTCATTTTGTAATTATTTACATTTTTATGAATTCTATTCCTAGACGAGTGTTACTGTTCCGAGGCACGTTGTGTAGATTTGTGCTTTTAGGCTTGGGCCTCGTGGGCCGGCTTCTGTTGCGTGTCCCTGTGCATTGTGGAACTCTGTGTGTGGGCCCGGGTGTGGGGTATGTGTGGGGCCCACGTTATGGGCCGGTTGTTGTGGTTGGTGGTTGGGCGGTGGTCGTTGAGCTCGTGCGGGGTGCTAGTGGCCGAGATGTGTAGGTGAGCACGTTCTCAGCTACTTCGTGTGTACGGCTTTATAAGCCACCCATGTTGCGCACCTTCGTCACTCGACGTTCACCTTCTTCTTCCTTTTTCTCCTCCTCGGGTGCACACTTCTCCTCCCTTGCTTCCTATTCCCTTCCATTTCCCCTCCCTCCCCACTCCTCCTTTCCCCATCCATCACCCCTGTCTTTCCTCCCCTGTTCCTTGCCCCGACGAGAGACGGAGAGAGAAGTGAGAGGGGCAGAGGCACCATGAGGCTCGACGTCGGCATGGCTGGTGTCCTAGAGGTCGAGGGAGCTTTCGTTGACATTATGGTCGCCAGCGGAGGTCGGTGGCTGGTCGGAGGTTGCGTTGGGTTGTCGGAGCTCATTTTCGGTACGTATCCCCAATTTAATATGTAGAAATCATGTAAAATGGTAGAAATGCCTAGAATGCTTGTAATCTAGGCTAGACTTAATTTTTTAGAATTAATTGTGAATTTATGAGAATTTATGGTGGATTTATGGGCATTTATGCCTTTGTGATTTTATATCTTGATGCATGGTGAATGGATTTTGGTTTTGTTTGTTGGGTTTTGGAGTAGACTCGAGGGTTTACACCTGATGTTTTATGTGAGATTTTTGGTGGTTGTTAGAGGGGTCCGATTAGAGCTCCCACTTTGGGCGATTTTGAATAGTAGGGTTTGGGCCATTTTCTGTTTTTCGCAGAATTCGACATACCGAACCATTTTGGTATGCCATTTTTCTGTCAGATTAGGTCCTCTGGTCAGCATTTGGTCGTCCAATTATGGACGGTCGCCTGAATCAGGATATTTTGGTTGACCAAACCATTTTCGTTATACCGACTTTAGCTTGAGTGTTGACCATTGACTCGATTCGGTCGATCAACCCAAATTGGTCTACCGAACTAGGGGTTTTCAACATATCGAACTTGTTTTCAGCATGCTGAATCTGGGCCCAAATACTTTTATTAAATGTGATTTCTGAGGGTTTTCCAGATTGATTTGTTTTGTCCCATTGAGATGGGATTGTAAGTTGTCAGTAGTGGTCCCTCGAGACACTTGATGCGCCGTTTTGTTGAGGTTTTGGAAGAGTTTTCAAATATATGAAAATGATTTCAAAGAGATGAGTTGGCAGATTTGGAAAATGGTTTTCCTAGTTTCCTATGTGTGGGTCGAGACAGTGTGGGACTATGTCCTCGAGACCAGGGAATGTGATGACATTCTCGAGTGGTCAGGTGTGACTTCTGGTTGTGGTCGATGACCAAGATACTTGAGGCTAAAAGGCTTTGAGTCTTGGAGGTATGAGACTCCTTGACTATCATCTCGAGGCTAGGGTTGTGGTCCGTGGGTTGAGGTGTCTTGTGGCATGACAAAGAGGTATGATACTCCTGCTGTCACTGTGAGTATTGAGGCTCAAGTGTTGTCGGGTGTGGAGGTATGACACTCCTTCTAGAGCACCATGTGTGGAGGACGCCGTGAGGAGGCGTACCCTATGGTGGCCAGTGCGGGTGGGACACATGCCCCGTAGATGATAGTGTTTTGAGAGACAGGACAACCTTCCTAGAGAGGAGTTGGTTTTTTGAGGGTTCTCTAGAGAGGGAGAATCGCAAGACGGTGAACACTTCTACATAGGATGACCATCACCGTGGTAGTGCAGAATGCCGTGGTCACTCCTCGACGGACTGTGTCTGGCCAGAGTTTGGTTGCCTGGCCCTGGACTTCCCGACTCACTGTGTGTGGTTTTGGCCATTAAGGGCCTTTGCTTGGTTATGGACTAGAAGTGCCCATTTTTGGTTTGGCCGGTGTGGGCCTGGTTTGTGAGGTTTTAAGAAATGGTTTGCGAAGTGAATTTAAATGAAAATCAATTAAGGTCTTGTTTCCAACCATTTTTCTTTGGGGTGCGTACTGGGTGACTTTCGTCACTTATGCGTTTTCCTCGTGTTTTTGGTTTACAGGTGCAGGCATGTATAGGTTTAGCATAGTGCATATAGTCTGGAGTCTCCACGCCACACACAGGTTCCTAGTAGTTAGGTAAGGCATGTAGAGGTTTAGCGTAGTGCATATAGTCTGGAGTCTCCATGCCGCACACAGGTTCCTAGTAGTTAGGTATGTTCTTTTTGGCTTTAATTTTCTCATAATTTAATTTCTTTTAAATTATTGTGGAAAATGTGGGGCATTACAATTGGTATCAAAGCTCTAGGTTCACTAGGTTGTACTACACCTAGGGTGTCTGGTCTAAAGACTCCATAGGTTTTGCATGCATGGTAGAGTCTGCACTTGATCTCTTCGTGGTTCTCTAGTTGTTGTTTTGTCTGTGGTGTAGATACTTGGCCTTTCTCTGGCAGGATGTCACATACTCAGTTACTATTAGCATCTAGTGGAAGGATTTCAAGGCAGCATTCTATGACAAGTATTTTCCCACTCATGTGAAGGAGCAGCTTCGCCGTGATTTCCGGAGTCTGGAGCAGGGCACGATGTTGATGCTCGAGTATGAGATTGTGTTCACCCAGTTGGAATGTTTTGCTCTTGCCTATGAGTATGAGGAGGAACGGGCGTAGAGGATTTAAGCAGCTTGAACCTAGGGATACGGATGAAGGTGATGGGTTATCAATGCTAGACTATGGGAGACATGGTTGGGATGGCTTATCGCTTCGAGGCCGAGCATCAGAAGTTTCTAGAGAGTCGTCCCAAAGGGAAGGGTAAGTATTCTTTTACCTCCCAGTTCTCTTTCTTCAGTCCTCCAAGTGCTAGTAGTTTAGGAAGCCCTGAGAAGAAGCAGAAGGCAATGTCCAGTGCCTCCTCTGCAAGCCGGTAGAGTTTTGTAGGGAGTAGCGAAGTTGGCCTCAGACAGACAGGGTCCAATGCTCCCAGTGGGAACTAATGCTTCAACTGTGGTCAGGTGGGCCACATCGTTGTATATTGTCCCCAACCTAGGCGGTCCTCAATGCCAGTGGTGTGCTATAATTGCGGGAAGGCAAGACACATTTAGAGATCTTGTCTGGAACCACCTAAGAAGGCAGGAAGAGCGCCACAGCAGCCGACTAGGAGACGGGTGTTCATCATTGCAGCTCCAAGCACTGGGTCATCGGGAGATGTTGTTGAGGGTAAGGATGAGTAGTTCGTTCTATAACCCTCTGAGATTTGTTGTAATCTCCTTGTAATCTGGACATCTGCCTGATTGTATGGATTTGTGGTGCTGTTTGTTTGGCCATCAGGTTCTTTTATTGTGGATGGCTGGATGGCCAAAGTGTTGTTTGACTTAGGGAGTTCTTTCTCCTTCATCTCTGAGTCTTTCATGGCGAAGTTGGGAGAGAGACCAGCTAGACTAGCCTTTCATCTCAGCGTGGTGACACCATAGGGGGAGCACAGTTTGGCATGGAGGTATCTGCGGTCTGTCGACTTGATAGTGAATGACAGAGAGTTCGACGCCAGCCTGATTGTGATGGACATGTAGGAGTACGATGTGATACTTGGCATGGATTGGTTGGTGCAGTAGTCCACTTTGATCGACTTTGCTCGAAGGAGAGTTTATTTCAGGTCTCCTGAGGATGGGTCTTTCTTTGTGCAAAGTGGGTGTCAGGGTGAGCCTAAGCTTGTCATCTCAGCTATGAAGGTTTATAAGTCTTTGGTTAAAGTTTGCGTGGGGTATCTAGCTAGTATAGCTACCTCCACTTCTCATGTGTTGGGCGTTCATAACATCTCTGTGGTGTGTGAAGGTCTCGATATTTTCCCTAACGATTTACCTAGTATGCCACCTCACAGGGAAGTAGAGTTCTCGATCGATATGATCCCTAGTTCTGGTGCTGTGTCAAAGCCACCCTATCGCATGGCGCCAATGGAGTTGCGAGAGCTCAAGACTCAGTTGCAAGAGTTGCTAGACAAAGGGTTTATCAGGCCAAGTGTGTCTCCATGGGGAGCACCTGTCTTGTTCGTCCGCAAGAAGGATGGTTCGCTCTAATTGTGTGTAGACTATTGGGTACTGAACCAGGTCACGGTGAAGAACAAGTATCCCTTGCCCTACATTGATGACCTTTTCGGCCAATTATAGTCTGCATCTGTGTTCTCGAAGATTGATTTGAGGTCAAGATATCACCAGTTGAGGATACGAGAATTAGATATTCAGAAGACTACTTTCCGGACGTAGTACGAGCATTACGAGTTCATGGTCATGGCTTTCAGCTTGACCAATGCACTGGCTGCGTTTATGGATCTAATGAACAGGATTTTCAGCTCTTTTCTGAACCAGTTCGTTGTGATTTTTGTTGATGACGTGCTGGTCTACTCCCTTGATGTTGAGACTCGCGCCTTACACTTGAGGGTGGTTTTGGATACTCTGAGGCGTCATTAGCTGCATTCCAAATTCTCCAAGTGTGAGTTCTGGCTGAGTGAAGTCATGTTCCTTGGCCATTTGATCTTTGGAGAAGGCATCAGAGTGGATCCTGCCACGGTCGAGGTGGTGAGCAGTTGGGAGCGACCCAAGACTGTATTAGAGATTAGGAGTTTCTTTGGTCTAGCGAGCTGTTATAGGAGGTTTATCAGGTATTTCTCGTTCATAGCCATGCCTTTGACAGAGTTGACCAAGAAGGGAGTTCCTTTTTGCTGGGTCTAAAATTGTAAGGCAAGTTTCCAAGAGTTGAAGTTTCACCTGGCTTCTACCCCTGTGTTGACTCTGCCTTCTGGAAGTGGTGGCTTCACTGTGAATAGTGATGCCAGTGGTGTTGGGTTAGAGTGTGTTCTGATGCATCATGGCAATGTTATCACGTATGCTTCACGCCAGCTGAAGGATCATGAGAAGAACTACCCGACCCATGATTTGGAGATGGCTGTCGTAGTGTTCGTTCTCAAGCTCTAGCGACACTATCTCTATAGGGAGTAGTTTGAGGTCTTCACCGATCATCAGAGCTTGAAGTATATCTTCACGCAGAGGGACCTCAACTTGAGGCAGCGTCGCTGGGTGGAATATCTGAAAGACTTTGATTTCAGCCTGTCCTACCATCCCGACAAGGCCAACGTGGTCGCTGATGCTTTGAGTCAGCGTACGCACGTGATGGCGAGCTTGATGGTCAAGGAGTGGACCATGTTGGAAGATCTGGTGAGTTGTAGGCCGAAACGGCAAGCTTCAGGAACGGTTGGTGCTTGGGTGGCCAACTTGTCTGTTCGTCCTAAGCTGTTAGAGTTTATTGTCGCCTGTTAGTAGCTAGATCCATTTGTTCAGGCTATATTTGAGAAGCTAGAGGCTAGTGGAGAGCCTTATTTCTCTGTTGGGACATATGGAGAGCTGAGGTATGATATGCGTTTGTATGTGCCCCTGCATGAGGAGTCCAGGCAGAGATTGCTGAATGAAGTGCATCAGTCTAGGTACATTATTCACCCTAGGAGTACAAAGATGTACCGAGACTAGAAGTGGAACTTTTGGTGGCCTGGCATGAAAAGAGAGGTTGCTGACCATGAGGCGAGGTGTACCACATGCCAGTTGGTCAAGGAAGAGCACCAGAGACCTCGTGGGACCTTGCAGCCGTTGGATATTCTTGTATGGAAGTGGGAGCACATCTCGATGGACCATGTGACTTGTTTGCCGCGGACTCAGAGGAAGAACGGCACCGTGTGGGTGATCGTGGACCGACTGACCAAGTCTGCTCACTTCTTGTCCAATCGGGTGAAGCTTTTGATGCACCTCCTGGTGAAGTTGTATGTCTCCGAGGTGGTTAGGCTGCATGGTGTTCCGGTGTCCATCGTGTCAGAAAGAGACGCGAGGTTCACCTCAAGGTTCTAGAGGACTCTGCAGGAGGCCTTTGGCACCGTGCTCGACTACAGCACAGCATTTCATCCTTAGTTGAGAGGACCATTTGCCGCTAGATTGAGTTTGCCTATAATAATAGTTATCACTCGAGCATCGGGATGGCATCGTACGAAGCTTTGTACAGTAGGCCATGCAGATCGCCGGTTTGCTAGAGCAAGGTGGGCAAGCGTCAGTTGATTGGTCCTAAGCTTGTGCAACTGTATGCGGACAACGTGGATTTGATCCGTAGCATGATGTTGGCTGCACAGAGGCGACAAAAGATCTATGCCGATAGGAGGTAGAGGCTGTTGGAATTTCTAGTGGGAGACTATGTGTTCCTGAAGGTGTCACCGACAAAGGGCGTCATGAGGTTTGGGAAGTGTGGCAAGCTGATTCCTCGCTATATTGGCCCGTACCAAATTACCCAGAGGATCGGTGAGGTTGCTTATTGGTTGGACCTACCATCAGAGATGTTGTCCGTGCACGACGTGTTCCATGTCTCCATGCTGAGGAAGTGCCTAGTTGACGTGTCTCATGTGATTCCAGTTCAGTCAGAAGGGCTCCAGGAAGATCTGTCCTTTGTGGAGGACGTCGTCTAGATTGTTGACCGCAAGGAGCAGGTGCTGCGGAACAAGGTGATTCCATTGGTTTTGGTGCGGTGGCAGCATCATAGAGCCGAGAAGGCCACATGGGAACGTGAGGAAGCCATCCTAGCCCAGTACTCGTATCTTTTCGCCAAGTGATTTCAAGGGCGAAATCTTCTTTTAAGGGGGTTAGGATGTAACACCTGTCAAATTCATTTTGTAATTATTTACATTTTTATGAATTTTATTCCAAGATGGGTGTTACTGTTCCGAGGCCCATTGTGTCGAGTTGTGCTTTTAGGCTTGGGCCTCGTGGCCCGGCTTCTGTTATGTGTCCTTGTGCATTTTGGCACTGTGTGTGTGGGCTTGGCTGTGGTGTCCATGTGGGGCTTACGTTGTGGGCCGATTGCTATGGTTGGTGGTTGGGCGGTGGTCGTTGAGCTCGTACGAGGTGCTAGTGGCCGAGGTGCGTTGGTAAGCATGTTCTCAGCTACTTCATGTGCATGGCTTTATAAGCAACCCACGCTACGCACCCTCGTCGCTCGAAGTTCGCCTTCTTCTTCCTCTTTCTCCTCCTCAAGTGCACACTTCTCCTCCCCCGCTTTTTTTTTCCTTCCCTTTCCCCTCACTCCCCCTCCCTCCCCACTCCTCCTTTCCCTATCTGTCACCCCTGTCTTTCCTCCCCTGTTCCTTGCACTAGCAAGAGAGGGAGAGAGAAGTGAGAGAGGTGGAGGCACTGTGAGGCTTGACGTCAGCGTGGCTGGTGTCCCAGAGGTTAAGGGAGCTTTCATGGATGTTGTGGTCACCACCGGAGGTTGGTGGCTGCCCGAACGGAACGTTGGGTCGTCGGAGCTCGTTTCAGGTACGTATCCCTAATTTAATGTGTAGAAATCATGTAAAATGGTAGAAATGCCTAGGATGCATGTAATCTAGGCTAGATTTAATGTTTTAGAATTTATGGTGGATTTATGGGCATTTATGCCGATGGTTGCATTTTGGGTCGTTTTGACCCTAATACATTTGCGATTTTATATCTTGATGCATGGTGAATGAATTTTAGTTTTTTTGTTGGGTTATGGAGTAGACTCGAGGGTCTACACCTGATATTTTATGTGAGATTTTTGGTTGTTGTTTGGGGGTCCGATTGGAGCTCTCACTTTCGACGATTTTGAACAGTAGGGTTTGGGTCGTTTTCTATTTTTTATAGAATTTGACATACCAAATCATTTTGGTATGCCATTTTTCAATCAGATTAGGTCCTTTGGTCGAAATTCGATTGTCCAATTTTAGACAGTCGCTTGAATCAGGAGATTTCGGTCGATCGAGCCATTTTCGATATACCGATTTTGGCTTGAGTGTTGACCATTGACACGATTTGCTCGATCGACCCAAATTGGTCTACCAAACTAGGGGTTTTCAACATATCGAACCTATTTTCAGCATGTAGAATCTGGGTCCGAATACTTTTGTAAATTGTGATTTCTGAGGTTTTTCTGGATTGGTTTCTTTTGTTCCATTGAGATGGGATTGTGGGCCGTTAGTGGTACTCCCTTGGGACGCCTGATGTGCCGTTTGGCCAAGGTTTTGGAAGAGTTTTCAAAGATATTATAAGGATTTGGAAATGATTTCAAAGAGATGAGTTGGCAGATTTGGAAAATGGTTTTCCTTGTTTTCTGTGTGTGGGTCGAGACAATGTGGGACAGTGTTGTCGGGACCAGGGAATGTGACAACATTCTCGAGTGGTCGGGTGCGACTCCCTGGTTGAGGTTGGGGGCCGAGATACCTATGGCTGAGGGGCATCTGGTCCTGTAGGTATGAGACTCCTTCACTGTTGTCTCGAGGCTAGGGTTGTGGTCCGCGGGTTAAGGTGTCTTGTGGCATGACGGGGAGGTATGATACTCCTGCTATTGCTGTGAGCACTGAGGCTCAGGTGTTGTCGGGTGTGGAGGTATGACACTTCCTTCTGAGCACCTTGTGTGGTGGATGCCGTGAGGAGGCATACCCTATGGTGGCCAGTGTGGGTGGGAGACGTGCCCCATAGCTGGTAACGTCTTGAGAGACAGGACAGCCTTCCTAGGGAGAGATTGGATTTTTAAGGGTTCTCTAAAGAGGAAGTATCGCAGTATAGTGAACGCTCCTGCACAGGGTCGCCATCACCGTGGCAGTGCAGATCGCTGTGGTTACTCCTCTGTGGACTACGTGTGGCCATAGTGTGGTTGCCTAGCGCCAGGCTTCCCGACTCGCTGTGTTTGGTTTTGGCCATCAAGGGCCTTTGCTTGTGGTTTTGGGCTAGTAGAGCCCCAGTTGTGGTTTTGCCAGTGTGGACCTGGTTTGTGAGGTTTTGAGAAATGGTTTGCGAAGTGAATTTAAAAAAAATCAATTAAGGATTTATTTCCCACCGTTTTTCTTTGGGATGCGTATAGGGTGACTTTTGTCACTCATGCGTTTTCCTCGTTTTTTTTTGGTTTGCAGGTGCAGGCATGCAGAGGTTTAGCATAGTGCCTATAGTCTAAAGGCTCCTAGCGGCACACACAGGTTCTTGGTAGTTAAGTATTTTCTGTTTGGCTTTAATTTTCCCGTAATTTAATTTGTTTTAAATTATTGTGGAAAATGTGGGGCGTTATATGGCATCACTTTTGTGGCTTCTTGATGTCCGCTCACCACGAAATCAACTTCTGCGATGGTATAATGCAAATCAATTTTGTAGTTTCCATCAAGTTGTAGGACATTCGATGGATAATTATCTCTCATTGCCAGAAACAATTCAAAATCTGATCGATCGAAAGGTCATCATCATTAACACCTAAGAAGTAGAGTCGGTGCCAGCACTATAAGGGACATGGTTGGGATGGTTTATCGCTTCGAGGTCGAGCATCAAAAGTTTTTGGAGAGTCGTCCCAAAGGGAAGGGTAAGTATTCTTTTACCTCCCGGTTCTCTTTCTCTGATCCTTCAAGTGCCAGTAGTTCAGGTAGCCCTGAGAAGAAGTTGAAGGCAATGTCCAATGCTTCCTCTGCAAGCCGGCAGAGTTTTGTTGGGAGTAGCGGAGCTAGCCTCAGTTAGACAAGGTCCAGTGCTCCCAGTGGGAACTAGTGCTTCAACTGTGGTCAAGTGGGCCACATCGCTGCATATTGTCCCCAACCTAGGCAGACCACAATGCCAATGGTGTGCTATAATTGTAGGAAGGCGGGACACGTTCAGAGATCTTGTCCGGAACCGCCTAAGAAGGCAGGAAGAGCGCCACAGCAGTCGACTAAGGGACGGGTGTTCAAATTTGCAGCTCCAAGCGCTGGGTCTTCAGGAGATGTTGTTGAGGGTAAGGATGAGTAGTTGGTTCTATAACCCTCTGAGATTTGTTATAATCTCCTTGTAATCTGGACATCTACCTGATTGTATGGATGTGTGGTGTTGTTTGTTTGGCCATCAAGTTCTTTTATTGTGGCTGGCTAGATGGCCAAAGTGTTGTTTGACTTAGGGAGTTCTTTCTCCTTCATCTCTGAGTCTTTCACATCAGTGTTGGGAGAAAGACCAGCTAGACTAGCCTTTCATCTCAGCATCGTGACGCCATTGGGGGAGTACAGTTTGGCATGGAGGTATCGACGGTCTGTCGACTTGACCCTGAATGGCAGAGAGTTCGATGCCAGCGTGAACGTGATGGACATGTAGAAGTACGATGTGATACTCAGCATGGATTGGTTGGTGCAGCAGTTCACTTTGATCGACTGTACTCGAAGGAGTGTTTATTTCAAGTCTCCTAAGGATGGGTCCTTCTTTATGCAAGTTGGGTGTCAGGGTGAGCCTAAGCTTGTCATCTTAGCTATGAAGGCTTATAAGTCTTTGGTCAGGGGTCGTGTGGGATATCTATATAGTATAATTACCTCCACTTCTCCTGAGTTGGGTGTTCACAACATCTCTGTGGTGTGTGAATGTCCCAACGTTTTCCCTGACGATTTACCTAGTATGTCATCTCACAGGGAAGTAAAATTCTCGATCGATTTGGTCCCCGGTTCAGGTGCTGTGTCAAAGCCTCCCTATCGCGTGGCGCTAGTGGAGTTGCGAGAGCACAAGACTCAGTTGCAGGAGTTGTTGGACAAGGGGTTTATCAGGCCAAGTGTGTCTCCATGGCGAGTGCCTGTCTTGTTCATCCACAAGACGAATGGTTTGCTCCAACTGTGTGTAGACTATCGGATGCTGAATCAGGTCATAGTAAAGAACAAGTATCCCTTGCCCTGCATTGATAACTTTTTCGACCAATTATAGTCTGCATTTGTGTTCTCGAAGATTGATCTAAGGTCAAGATATCACCAGTTGAGGATACAAGAATCAGATATTCAGAAGACTGCTTTCCGGACGCAATACAGGCATTACGAGTTCACGATCATGCATTTTGGATTGACCAATGCACCGACTGCATTTATGGATCTGATGAACAGGATTTTCAGCTCTTTTCTGGACCAGTTCATTGTGATTTTTGTTGATGATGTGCTGGTCTACTTTCCTGATGTTGAGACTCACGCCTTGCACCTGAGGACGATTATGGATACTATGAGGCATCATTAGTTGTATGCCAAATTCTCCAAGTGTGAGTTCTAGCTGAGTGAAGTCATGTTCCTTGGCTATTTGATCTTTGGAGAAGGCATCAGAGTGGATCCTGCCAAGGTCGAGGTGGTGAGCAGTTGGGAGCGACCCAGGACTGTGTCGAAGATCAGGAGTTTATTGGATCTAGCGGGCTATTATAGGAGGTTTATCAGGTATTTCTCGTTCATAGCTATGCCTTTGACAGAGTTGACCAGGAAGGGAATTCTTTTTTGCTTGGACTAGAATTGTGAGGTGAGTTTCCAAGAGTTGAAGTCTCGCCTAGTTTCTACCCTTGTGTTGACTCTACCTTCTGGAAGTGGCAACTTCACTGTGTATAGTGATGCCAATGGTGTTGGGTTAGGGTGTGTTCTGATGCAGCATGGCAATGTTATCTCGTATGCTTCACGCCAACTGAAGGATCATGAGAAGAACTACCCGACCCACGATTTGGCGATGGCTGTGGTAGTGTTCCTTTCAAGCCCTGGCGACACTATCTCTATGGGGAGCAGTTTGAGGTCTTCACCAATCATCAGAGCTTGAAGTATATCTTCACGCAGAGGGACCTCAACTTGAGGCAGCGTTGCTGGGTGGAATATCTGAAAGAGTATGATTTCAACCTGTCCTACCATCCTGGCATGGCCAACGTGGTCACTGATGCTTTGAGTCAGCGTACGCACGTGATGGCAAGCTTGATGGTCAAGGAGTGGACCATGTTGGAGGATCTGGTGAATTGCAAGCCAAAACGGCAAGCTTGGGGAAAGGTTGGTGCTTGGGTAGGCAACTTGTCTGTTCGTCCTAAGCTGTTAGAGTTTATTGTCGCCTGTCAGCAGCTGGATCCATTTGTTCAGGCTGTGTTTGAGAAGCTGGAGGCTGATGGAGAGCCTCATTTCTCTATTGGGGCATATGGAGAGCTGAGGTATGATATGCGTCTGTATGTGCCTCAGCATGAGGAGGCCAGGTAGAGTTTGTTGAATGAAGAGCATCGGTCTAGGTACACTATTCACCCTAGGAGTACGAAGGTGTACCGAGACTTGAAGCGAAACTTTTGGTGGCCTGGTATGAAGAGAGTGGTTGCTGACCATGTGGCGAGATGTACTACCTGCCAGCTGGTCAAGGCAAAGCACTAGAGACCTAGAGGGACCTTTCAGCCATTGGATATTCCTGTGTGGAAGTGGGAGCACATCTCAATGGACTTCGTGATTGGTTTGCCGCAGACTCAGAGGAAGAACGACACCGTGTGGGTGATCGTGGACCGGCTGACCAAGTCTGCTCACTTCTTGTCCATTCGGGTGAATCTTTCGATGCACCGCCTGGCGAAGTTGTATGTCTCCGAGGTGGTTAGGCTGCATAGTGTTCTGGTGTCCATCATGTCGGACAGAGAAACAAGGTTCACCTCAAGGTTCTAGAGGACTTTGCAGGAGGCCTTTGGCACCGTGCTCGACTACAGCACAGCATTTCATCCTTAGTTGGATGGTTAGAAAGAAAGGACTATCCCGACGCTAGAGGATATTCTTAGAGCATGTGCCTTAGACTTTCAAGGGAGTTGGGAGGACCATTTGCCGCTGATTGAGTTCGCCTACAATAATAGTTATCACTCAAGCATCGGGATGGCACTGTATGAAGCCTTGTATAGTAGGCCATGCAGATCGCCGGTTTGCTGTAGCGAGGTGGGCAAGCGTTAGTTGATTGGTCTTGAGCTTGTGCAGCTGTATGTGACAAGGTGGATTTGATTCGTAGTAGGTTGTTGGCTACTCAAAGTTGGCAGAAGAGCTACGTCGATAGGAGGTGGAGACCATTGTTATTTTTGGAGGGAGACTATGTGTTCTTGAAGGTGTCACCGACCAAGGGCGTCATGAGGTTCGGAAAGCGTAGCAAGTTGAATCCTCGCTATATTGGCCCATACCAGATTACCTAGAAGATCAGTGAGGTTGCTTATCGGTTGGACATACCACCATAGATGTCGTCCGTGCACGACGTGTTCCATGTCTCCATGCTGAGGAAGTGCCTGACTGACGCATCACATGTGATTCCAGTTCAGATAGAAGGCTCTAGGAAGATATGTCCTTTGTGGAGGATGCTGTCTAGATTGTTGATTGCAAGAGCAGGTGCTGCGAAACAAGGTGATTCCGCTGGTTTTGGTGCAATGGCGGCATCATGGAGCTAAGGAGGTCACATGGGAACGTACGGAAGCCATCGTAGTCCAGTACTCGTATCTTTTTGCCTAGTGATTTCGAAGGTGAAATCTTCTTTTAAGGCGGTTATGATGTAACACCTGTAAAATTCATTTTGTAATTATTTACATTTTTATGAATTTTATTCCTAGACTAGTGTTACTGTTCCATGGCCCGTTGTGTGGATTTGTGCTTTTGGGCGTGGGCCAGCTTCTGTTGCGTGTCTCTGTGCATTGTGGCACTGTGTGTATGGGCCCGGGTGTGGTGTCTGTGTGGGGCCCGCGTTGTGGGCTGGTTGTTGTGGCTGGTGGTTGGGCGGTGGTCGTTGGGCTCGTGCGGGGTGTTGTTGGCTGAGGAGAGTAGGTGAGCATGTTCTCAGCTACTTCGTGTGTAGGGCTTTATAAGCCACCCGTGCTGCGTAGCTCCGTCGCTCGACATTTGCCTTCTTCTTCCTTTTTCTCCTCCTCGGGTGCACACTTCTCCTCCCCTGCTTCCTATTCCCTTCCCTTTCCCTTCACTCCCCCTCCCTCTCCACTCCTCCTTTCCCCATTCGTCACCCCTATCTTTCCTCCCATGTTTCTTGCGTCGACGAGAAAGGGAGAGAGAAGTGAGAGAGGCAGAGGCACCGTGAGGCTCGACGTCGACGTGGCTGTTGTCTGAGAGGTCGACGAAGCTCCCGTGGACGTTGTGGTCATTAGCGGAGGTCGGTGGCTGGCCAGAGGGTGCATTAGGTCACTAGAGCTCGTTTGAAGTTCATATCCCCAATTTAATGTGTAGAAATCATGTAAAATAATAGAAATGCCTAGGATGCATGTAATATAGGCTAGATTTAATGTTTTAGAATTTATTGTGAATTTATGGTGGATTTATGGGCATTTATGTCAGTGGTTGCGTTTTGGGTCATTTTGACCCTTATGCCTTTGCGATTTATATCTTGATGCATGGTGAATAGATTTTGGTTTTGTTTGTTGGGTTTTGGAGCAGACTTGAGTGTTTACACCTGATGTTTTATGTGATATTTTTGGTGGTTGTTTGAGGGGTTCGATTAGAGCTCCCACTTTAGGTGATTTTTAACAGTAGGGTTTGGGTCGTTTTCAAATTTTCACAGAATTTGGCATAGCAAACCATTTCAGTATGTCGTTTTTCTGTCAGATTAGGTCCTCTGGTTGAAATTCGGTCGTTCGATTTTGGATAGCCACCCGAATCCAGACATTTTGGTCGACCGAACCATTTTCAATATACATATTTTGGCATGAGTGTTCACCGTTGACCCGATTCGTTCGACCGACCCAAATCAGTCTACCGAACCAGGGGTTTTCGGTATACCAAACCTATTTTCTGCATGCCGAATCTCGACCCAAATATTTTTGTAAAATATGATTTTCAAGGGTTTTCCGGATTGGTTTATTTTGTCCTATTGAGATGGGATTGCAGACTGTTAGTGGTGGTCCCTTGGGACACCTGATGCGTCGTTTTGCCGAGGTTTTGGAAGAGTTTTCAAAGATATGAAAATGATTTGAAAGTGATTTCAAAGAGATGAGTTGGCAGATTTGGAAAATGATTTCCTAGTTTTTTGTGTGTGGACCGTGATAGTGTGCGCCCGTGTCATCGGGACCAGGGAATGTGATGACATTCTCGGGTGGTCAGGCACGACTCCTTGGTTGTGGTCGGGGGCCGAGATACCCGAGGCTGAGGGGCGTCGGGTCCTGGAGGTATGAGACATTTTGACTGTCGTCTCGAGACTAGGGTTATGGTCTACAGGTTGAGGTGTCTTGTGGCATGATGGGGACATGTGATACTCTTACTGTCGCTATGAGCATTGTGGCTCGGGTATTGTCGGGTGTGGAGGTATGACACTCCCTCTAGAGCATCGTGTGTGGAGGACCTTTTGAAGAAGTGTACCTTATGCTGGTTCGTATGGGTGGGACACGTGCCTCGTAGCTGGTAGCGTCTCGAGAGATAGGACAACCTTCCCAAGAAGGGGTTGCCTTTTTGAGGGTTCTCCAGAGAGGGAGAATCACGGGATGGCGAATGCTCCTACACAGGGTGGCTGTCACCGTGGCAGTGCCGAACGTCGTGGTGACTCCTCGGTGGACTACGTGTGGCCAGAGTTTGGTTGCCTGGCGCTAAGCTTCCCGACTCACTGTGTGTCGTTTTGGCCATTGAGGGCCTTTGCTTGTGGTTTTGGGCTAGTAGAGCCCCGGTTGTGGTTTGGCCAGTCTGGGTCTGGTTTGTGAGGTTTGGAGAAATGGTTTGCGAAGTGAATTTAAATGAAAATCAATTAAGGTTTTGTTTCCCACCGTTTTTCTTTGGGGTGCGTACTAGGTAACATTTGTCACTTATGCATTTTCCTCGTGTTTTTGGTTTACAGGTGTAGGCATGCAGAGGTTTAGCATAGTACTTATAGTCTAGAGTCTCCTAGCCACACACACAAGTTCTTGGTTGTTAGGTATTTTCTGTTTGGCTTTAATTTTCCCGTAATTTAATTTGTTTTAAATTATTGTGGAAAATATGGGGCGTTACATGGCATCACTTTCGTGGCTTCCTAATGTCCGCTCACCACCGAATCAACTTCTGCGGTGGGATAATGAGAATCAATTCTGTAGTTTCCATCGAGTTGTAGGGCATTCGATGGATAATTGTCTCTCATTGCCAGATACAATTCAAATTCTGATCGATCAAAAGGTCATCATCATTAACACCTAAGAGGTAGAGTAGGTGACAACACCAGCACTAGCACATCCTAGCATAGTCAACCAGCCCCTACCCGAGCATGTAGGTCTAGGAGCAATAGGGACTTAGAGAGTTCACTCCATCTTTCTTCTGGGTCCACCACAGACGTGGTGAACCCCTTTGACTTGATCCATGATGTTTTTGCATCTATCAGACATTTCTTGTCGGCTTAGTGTAGACGATCAATGTGATCTAGCTGACTATAAAGTCGAAGTGAGTCATTGCATAGACCACTGTGCGACCCTAGACTCCTTCCATAGTCCACCTTCTTGCTAGGCCTAAGATAGAACCCACTTAGCTAGATCCACCTCAGAGTCATCCAAATGCTTCACCCTCAAACCTGCTATTAGCTCGGTTGGAGCTGATGGTTCACACGCTTGTTGTCATTACCCTGACCAAAGACACCCACCATGTGCCTTATAATTACACTACAAAAATGTATACGGAAATCACACGTTTGGGCCGACTATATAAGCCTTCATCCCTAGTGGCCAAGCGAAGCCATCCAGCACCTTTTTCCCTCCAACCAAAAAGCCAGCCAAAGCCTCCTCTAGAGAGTACCTCAGACAAGCCCACTGTAGCCTCCACCAAAAAAAACCAGTGTTTAGTAGACATCACTACCCAGCTTAAGAAAGTCAAAGCTGATATCTCCATTTGGGACTTGATCCACACCTCTACTGAGCATAGAGAGGCATTCTTTAGAGTTTTCTAGGTCGCCAATGTTTTGCCTTCCATAGAATTAGTAGCCCTGAAAAGCATGGTGGGTATGTAGTAGTGCCGCAGGTCATCTCCTTCTCTAACCAGGAGTTACCACCAACAGAGATTGACCACAACCAACCCTTATTCATCACCATGCTGTATCAGAGTTTTTGTATTCCCTTCACACTTGTGGATAATGGAGCATGCTTAAATGTCTGCCCCTTGTGCACTACAAGCAGGATGAGATTCAAATCCAAAGACATTACTCCAGCAGTAAAGGGGATGACGACCTTTGACAACACTCACTACGATGCTCTAGGGATCTTCGTTATTCTCCTTGTTGTTGGTCTAGCTCAGTTTGATGTAGAATTCTATGTCATTGACCTTGAGCCATCCTTCAATCTCCTACTTGGGCACCCTTGGTTGCACAAGCACCAGGTCATCCCCTCAACCCTGCATCGCATGATTACATTCTGTTGGGGTGATAACATTCTTGTCGTCATGGCAAAGAATTTCAAGAAAGAAAGGGTTGAGGTTGTCTCCTTTATTTCTGTAACAACCCTGTCCCTAAGTCGTTACCCCAAATTCCTAGCCAATTTTTTTTAATCCCCCCCCCCCCCCCCCATGCATGCAACCATAGCCGACTTGCCCCTCTCCTCCTTATGATGCATGAGGTGCCTTTCTTTAATAATTTTTTGCACAAATTTTGTGCAAACACCCCTAGGAAATGAGAGAATATCCCAAGCATCCCTATTCATGAAAATAAGTTTATGGATTGGGGTCACAACGACATTGTGGCTTCTAGCATTATTTCTATCTTCTGCTCCGCATACACTCAGGTCGCCACACACATTGAGTTTGATCATGGTCCAATAAATCATGGAGAAGCCACTAATTATAATCCTACCAAACAACCAAATAGACTTAATCTCCACTTAAAATTATTTAAACCGACCAAATCGAAATACCAAAGCCAACAACTCACACCAAGGATAACTTGATCATTAATTAATTTATTATCCATAATGATTAAGTGGGAAAGTCGAGGTTCAAGATGTTACATCCTAACCCCCTTAAAGGAATTTTGTTCCCAAAATTCTCAAGGCAAAAGACCAAGGGTATTGAATTCGAATGTCCATCTCACGATCCCAAACAAATAGTACAGCAATGCCCCTCAAACTTCATGGGCTTGCAGATAAAACTATGCTCGACTAAGCTATTTCACCCCATCGAAGTCTAGATTAATACCAAAAACACAACTCTTCCTAAGGCGAACTCCCCCATTCCATGATTTGGGATCCCCTCTAGACACAAAATCCCTAATCGCAACTCATAATAGTGTGTCCCAAAGTTGCAAAACATCTTGAGCTTCTTGGGTAGACACACCAAAAAACTAGAATGATTAGGTACTAACAGGCCCCCACAAGCCTCTAATGCCTAGCTTGGTCACATCCACCCCAACTTCACACCACTTACTCAGTAACTTCTCTCATTACTCTGGAAAACCTCTTCCAATCCAATATATGAGGGAAAAATCTTGTCAGTGAAGCATAGGAAAACTCTTCACAGACCTAATGTACTCTACAGACTAGCAAGACCAGGTGTTATTTGCCTCCACGAACCACTCTCCAGACTGACACTCCAATAGATCTAAAGTGCATCCTCCACTGATTCATCCCTCCTCTATCGAAAGAACAAAACCCAAGGTAAACAAAAGAAGGAATCTCTACAGATCGGATGGTACGCTGTTCGATCCACTCACAAACAAAAAATAAACTAAGTATCCCAATAGGATACCCCAAAAAGGACAACTTGGAGAAAGAATCTCCACCATTCGAATGGCACCTAGTCATTTGAACCATAACCATGCAAATCATTCTTGGGCATCACAATTGGGTGCCCCAAACAACACACAACAAGCAACACACCTTTGGGAACTCATCAAAGTCTCTCAAGAGCAATCAAGTAAGTAGCCAACAAGTAACCAACATCTAGGGACCCACCATGTCACCCAAAGCGACAACCAAACAAACAACAACCATTTAGGGACTCTCCAAACCACTTAGACCCAGCAACCAAACAACAACATCCGAGAACCCACTATGTCTCTTAGGAACAAATAACCACACAACAATAGCTATCTGGGGCCCACAAGGTCACCCAGAGATAGCAACCAAACAACAATAACCATCTAGGGACCTAATGGGTCGACTAGAAACAAAAAATTGAACAACAATAGTCATCTGGGGACTCACTAAGTCACCCAGAAGTAACAATAGGAGGATGAAACTCCAAGCATCCTCTACATCGATACAACACAGACAACACTAGACAAAGACACCAAACAACAAAAGATAACAATCAACACACATCTAGGAAGCCTCTAGCTTCACCCAGGTGCAACTATAGGAGGACGGAGCTGTAGACATCCTCCCCACTGACACAAGACAAACTGAACAACTAAAGGACAACAACAACAAATGAGGAGCAACCAAATAACAATAAAGTCAAACAAGAGTAAATAGCAAAGAACAATCAACAACATTCATCAATGGTCAAAACAATCAATTAACCAAGGACAACCAATGATGGAAGGTCACACAAGAGGCAACCATCCACAACACCTCTCTCTCCATGACAACACCAAAAAGCCCAACCATGGATGGTGGTAAAGAATGCACGTCCTTTGTTAACTACCATGGGGTGTCTAACCCCCTTAAAGGAATTAGGGTATCTCTTTGCAATACCCTATCTTTCCACAGCCATTGAGCATCAACCCGACCAATACACATAACAGACATGCACAACCTTCTTGCGACGAGGCTCATCTGATCCCACATGTAGCAAAGTCATTAACTCTACGTTCCAACACTAAATCTCGTCTAGAACACCACCGCCACCACTCCTAAGGTCCCACGGTGCTAAATCCACATTAAACAAGTGGACCGCGCCTAGCACCACACTCCATGGAGTTGAAGAGCATTAGTGGACCACCTCATGCAGTCAAACATAGCTTCACACTCTACCAAACAAGGAAAATCAAACAAACAAGGTGTAGGAATGTAAAATACGGAGTCATTGACTAGACATCCCTAGGCTAATGCTCTTAGGTAACCAATGCTCTGATACCACCTGTAATGACATTGTCTCCAAGTCATTACCCCAAATTCCTAGCCACTTTTTTTTAATCCCCATGCATGCAGTCATGGCTGACTTGCCCCTTTCCTCCTCATGATGCATTAACCGCCTTACATTAATAAATTTTTGCATGAAGTTGTGCAAACACCCCTAGAAAATATCCCAAGCATCCATATTCATGAAATAAGTTTACGAGTTAGGGTCACAGCAGCACTATGGCTTCCAACATTATTTCTATCTTCCGCTCCACATACCCTTGGGTCACCACACACATCAAGTTTGATCATGGTTCAATAAATAATGGAGAAGCCACTAATTATAATCCTACCAAACAACCAAATAGACTTAATCCCCACTTAAAATTATTTAAATCCACCAAATCAAAATACCAAAGCCAACAACTCACACCAAGGATAACTTGATCATTAATTAATTTATTATTCATAATGATTAAGTAGGAAAGTTTAGGTTCAAGATGTTACAGTTACCCTCTAGATTGTCCTCTTCGACCACAAGCCCTCGAACATTTTGTACCGTGTTAATCGGTTTGAGTTGGTTAACTACGTTCCTACCTTTGAACATGCTAGTTACTTGGTTGTTCATAGCAATCCTTTTCTGATGGTTGACAACTTGTGTCATCAATGGGGATATGAGAAAGGAACACCTCTCAGGTAGCACCACAAGGGGATTGTCGAGCCCATCGTTGTCAAAGAGAGAAGTGAGTTTGAAGGCCTTAGATACAAATGGAACCCTCTCAAAGATGGATACTAGTGCTCATGCAAGGCAAAGAAGTTGTTTATCCCTCGGGATCTTAGTAATTTTGTCAATGCAGGTATCCTAGATGCAAATCAAGGTCGAATGATAGTTGAGGTTCCATAGCAAACAACAAAATGAGTCTGTGTTGAGGACTATTATTCTGAAGACGAGTAGTCCAATGAGGAGGTTGTGGATGCTGCTTTGGGGTGTTGAAGTAGGCACCAGTGCTTCCACGTATGTCGACGTCTGATGTGATTGCCACTTGTTTGTTCAGTGTTGTTGGCTGACAAGATGCCCTCAAGAGATGTGATGTGACTCCTCAGCTCACTAGATCAGCGGCAGGATGCTGTCTAGCAATGTCCTTGTGTTACGCAATATACTCCTTTCCTTCAAAACAAAAAGAAATAGATCTAGGTAAGTCCAGGTGTAGTAAATAATATCAGAATATGTACTAAATAACATGAATAAACGAAACTAAATACTAACTGGGTGTGATTCTCGGTATGCATATGCTAGGGGCTTATCTACAGAATACAACGATATGTAAAAAAAGATTGAGAACGATACTCCCTTCACCCTTGTGCTTGTAGCATGGGATCAGGAAGTGAAAGCACAGATGGAGCTCTAGAGGTGAGTTTAGCTATGGAAGGACATGATTTATATAGATCTAATTTATCTCACAAGAACCATACAGAGTAGAGAGGCTAAGGGTCTCTCAAGGTCTCTCTCACAGGATCTCTCTCTTTCTTTTCTAAAACCCTAGATTTCTCTCTTAGACTTCTAAAAGCCTCCTCTTAGATTTCTCAAAGCCTCCCCCTCAACCTCTTGCGCTAGGGGTCTATTTATAGAGAATAAGAGTCTTAGATCTCATCAGAAAACAAGTGAAAATATCTAGATATTTTGAAAATTAAAAAAATTGATATTTTATCTTGTAGCCTATTGGACCGGCAACAAGAACCAACACATCACCGCAAGAAGTGGTGACGAGCATGGATTTTCCAGTTTTGTTCAACACAAAAAAAGAATGACCTAAAAGGAAATAATATATTCCATGTCAGCTAGTCGCTAGTTGACAGACACCGAGCAACCAAAAAATTAAAATTTTTAAAATTAGGATCTCAAAATATCCTATCACGAATCTAGTAATAAATCACTACCAAGTTTACTCTTTTCAGGATTTTCCATAATTGAGATATATTTAGAAGATATATTAAAATTTAATCAATACTTAAATTTAGATAATATCTTCTAAAATTATTTAGATAACGGCAACTAATTTTATGGATATCTTTGACCAATTTCTGCTACTCTTTCCCTACTTCTTGAGAGATTAGTGATTATGGAGGATGTGCTAATATCATCCGTAGGGGCCTCGCCACCTACGCTTATTCCCTATCTTGTATTTCTATGTTATCGGTCAATTTGGTAGTTTCTTTGTCTTCTCTGATGAGCCCTTCCATTTTCGGTTGCCGTGACAAGGACCAAAGATCATTAAGTACTCTCGCAACTCCTGAGAAGTTAATTGATCAGTATTCATCTATGTCAATGATGCTAAACCCTAGCATTAATTCTAATAATAACCCTATTAACAAGGTAAATTGTCACTCAATACTGCTAGTATTATTGGTGACAAACTTGCTAATCGTTGGGACAAATTCCCATTATCGAAGAAGTAGTATGCTTTAATGGGGTGTGTGTCTCAAGGAGACATTGAAGATTTGAATTTGATTTTTTCTGTAGCCTCGAATTCTCAACTTGTAGCTATTGATTATAAAAATACTCTTAATACAGGGTTTGTTAACAATATTATGTGGTTAAGTTTGTCTCAAGCTCTTGTATCAAATTCTAATTCTCCCTATAATCCTACTGCTGTGTCAGCTCTGACATCTTCTATCAGTCGATGAAAGACTTCTCCCACCCTTATACTAGTATCTTTGTTTATACGTTGCCCTGAATTAATGGTTACGGGTACTTCGAGTGATAAGGCCTTTAACTCAAAGATATGCTTTGATATTGTTCTTGATCCTCAATCAAATAACTTGGATATTGAATCTGAGCAAGGAGAGGTTTATGCTTTTAGTTCTTGTTTCCTCCCGTTGGCCTCTCCCCCACCTCCTACAAAAATAGATAAGGTTCCCATTAATATCTCTCCATCTCTCATCTCAAGACTCTTTGGGACATTATTGGACTTATCGGTAGGTGGTTGGAACTTCGTTAGAAGGAGGCATATTCTTTTTCCACTACACCTGTTCTATGCTCGAGTGGTAGGTGCTTTAAATGTGGCTTTTGGGAGCATCATAAACATCATTGTAGATATAATGGATTTTGTTTTAAATGTAGATCACCTAACCACTCAATAGCTATCTGCATATTCTTCCCTCATAGTTTTGTGGGACAGGAACCCCTTGCTAACATAGCACATTCTCATAAGTTGGCATTAGTGGCTAGTCTTATCCCTTAGTACTCGATTGCTATCCCACCATTGGATGACACTTACAATCAATTAAAGTTTCTGTGCACACGCTATTGCGACCACCCAACTATCCAAGGAGGATTTGCTTGCACACATTGTCTGTCTTTAGACTCATTTCTTAGACCTGGAGATCTTTGACATCTCCCAAGGGTGACACTTGGTCAAATTCCCTTCCCAAGCACTTAGAGAAGAAGCCATAAGTCTTTTTGGTATGGTTGTGTCTAATACTCTTGTGTCCTTCTCTCCTTGGTCCACTCCCACGGCTGATGACAGCTTTTGGATCCTCTTAGAAGGTATGCCTCATCATCTTTGGAGTGTTAATTTATTTCATTGATTGACTGTTGAATTTGTTGAGTTGTTTGAAGTTGATTTTGGTAATGATTAGGCTTGGTACCAAGGGTTTGCCAAGATCAAAATCTGTCACCATCTAGGAAAAGATCTTCCTAATATGTGATATTTCTCTTTTGCTTGGAATGTTTATCCTATTCGTTTTAATAGAAACTGGGATATATGTTCTCCTTCTAGCTCTTCTTAGGGGCTAGGTCCCTTTTTGTTGGGTTCCTATTATTATAGGGACTCACACAAGTAACCAATAGAGGTAAAATGGGTAGTTGAGCTGGTTAAAGGAAAAAGTTAAGGTATAAGTGGACTAGGTCACCCTCTAGGTCAATTAGGGGTGGACGAGCTTTTGGAGGAAAAAATCCTACATGGTCGTGGAAAAGATCTTTTCCCCAACCTTTGGTTGAATCAGGCCTACTGCCTTGACCTTGGCTAGAGGCTCTTGTTGTCTTTGCTCTCGTCGATAGTTAAAATTGTGTTGACGCCCATCCTTCACACTCAGACAAGGGTGTTGCCTTATTTGGATTGGTAGTAACTCCGCACCCTCCTTTTGTGTCCAACCATGTTAGTGTCGTTCATAAAAGCTCGGATCATTGGAATGTCACAAGTTCTCGTCGCCTTCCTATAGAATCAGAACCAAGTGGTGTTAAACTCTTTGCGAAGGTTCCTAGGGCTCATGAGACAAAATCTCAAAGATCTAAAAAGACCTAAAGGAGCACTTCTTGCAGCTTTTGAGAAATTGGAAAATGATGAATTTAAGGATGAGATGGGTATTTATGCTCCTATGCCATCTCTACATGCAGTTGTCCCAACCACTACTATAGGTAATTTTAATTTGGCACCTTTTAATTTATCTCTGCATGATATAAGAGATGCTGCCTTTAATACTGCTTCACCTTCTTCATCTCCTATAAACTCCTCCACCTCATTGGATGCATCTATTGGTAGGGGAAATTTCTCTATTGATATTTTGACATGGGATCCCTATGATGAATTTTCAAGTTTTTGTTCTAAGATTGGTATTTTATTTAAAGACAACTCTAAGGCTAAACTTTTTCTAGATCATGTGCGAGTGCAATAGCACTTGCCTATGATTAATCTAGATCACAACAATGCTTGTGTGGAGTAGTTACATGCTCTGCATTTTTAATTTATTGGTTCCCATGATTGCCTGGAACATTAGAGGTTTAGGGAGTAGTAATAAGTGCAGAGAACTTAGAAATATGGTGCATCAATGTAAATGTGATTTCCTTATTGTTTGTGAAACGAAGTTGACTCCTTTTCCCCTACATTACTTAGATCAATTGGGGGTGGTAGGTTAAGTTGGTGGGATTTCCTTCCTTCTCAAGGAAATGCCGATGGTATCCTGATAGAATGGGATGCCTTGCTGGCATCAAAAATGAATAGACATGTTGGATCCTAGTCCCTTTCCATACAATTTTAGAATCTTTCTTACTCATTCACTTGGTGACTTACTGGGGCTTATGAACTGTACTCATAAATTGCAATTTTTAGATGAACTCCAAGATTTATATTGCCTAGTGGGTGAAAATTAGGAAATTGGTGGAGACTATAATCTCATTAGATTTTCATAGGAGCAGTCCAACAAACTCGCATATTCCTCACTTATGGCTAACTTCAATAATTTTATTACTACCTCTAGTCTTATAGATTTTGCTCCTACCAATTATTCCTTTTGCTGGTCAAACTTTCAGGAGTAGACTATTATGGTCATACTTGATCCTTTCTTAGTCTCATCTATCTAGAAATTCCACTTTCCTAGATTCAACTGTATTGGAAAAGTTAGATTAATCTCTGATCATATTCTAATTTGCCTTGACACCAAATCTCTAGGGTAGGGACCCTTTCCATTCAAATTCTATAGGTCTTGGCTAGCTTTTGTTGGATTTGAAAATATGGTTCAAGCTACTTGGATAGATTTCTTGTCTAGTGTAGATCCTATTTAAAAGTTTCTTATAAACTTAAAGCAGTTAAAGAAGTTATTAAGAATTGGCTTCTCTCTCATTGAAATGACTATAACGCTAGATTAGAGGAAAATGAAAATGTCATTCACAGATTAGATGTGCAATCAGAATCCTTTCCTTTAACTATGGATGATTGGTTGTAGAAACAATCCTTGATAAAAAAAACACTTCAACATCCTACTTAGATAAGAAATCTATTGGAAACAATGTTCTCACATCCAATAGTTAAAAGAAGGAGACTTAAATACCTCCTTCTTCCATAAGATAGTAAATTATAGGAGAAGGAAAAATCCTATATTATCCCTTATCATTAATAACAATTGGTCTGATCAATTCCCATCAATGATTTGTAATGCTATTACAAATCATTTCTATTATTTTTTTAATAAGCCACAAACTCTTAGAATTTCACTAGATTGGGATCTCTTGTTGCCAAATAAAGTACCCAAAACTCATTCACTTGAGACCTTATTGTCAGAGGATGAAGTCAAACAAAGTTTTTTTCTCATTGCCAAGAGAAAAATCTCCCAGGCTTGATTGATTCCACCTATGTTTCTACCATCACTTTTGGAATGTGATTAAGGATGACTTGGTAGAATTTTACCACTTCTTCCACTAGGCAGATAGCACTAACACTTTGGGTAGTATCAACCAAACTTTTATTACTCTCATTTCAAAAAAAAAAAAAAAAGCAAGACAGAAAGAATTCAAGACTATAGACCTATTGGTTTGTTAAATAACAATTATAAAATCATCTCTAAGTGTCTTACTTATAGGTAGAGCCCAGCTCTTAATTCTTTGTTTGATGATTCCCAATGTGTCTTTCACCTAGGGCGTAATATCAGTGATGGTTTCCTAGTAGTTCAAGAAACACTCTATTTGCTTCCCTCTACTCACAGACCAAGTGTAATGCTTAAATTAGACTTTGAAAAAGCCTTTAATAATGTTAATTGGGATTTTCTTCTAAATTCCCTTAAAGGATTTAGATTTGGTGAAAAATAGATAACCTCAATAAAAATGTACATTTATTAAGCAAAATTCTCTATCCTGGTTAATGGATTCCCTAAAAAGCTTTTTTGGAGATTTAAATGGCATGTGACAAGGTGATCCTTTATTCCCTCTCTCGTTTATTATTACAACACACATTCTTAACATGATGTTAAACTTAGGAGGAGAAAATAATCTTACTGAAGGAATAAAATTTCCTTGTAATGGTCTTGAGGCGATGAATATCCAGTATGCTAATGATACTCTTATTTTCTTAAAGCTTTATGATCGATGCATTGTCAATCTTAAAAGAATTCTTTATTGTTTTCAAGCTTGTGCTAGACTTAAAATAACTTTTAATAAATCCACTCTTACTAGGATTGGTATTCCTAATGCTATAGCTAATAGATATAGTGCCATGCTAGGCTGCTTCCAATCGTCCCTTCCATTACCTTATTTGGGACTTCCTCTGTATTATAGGAAGGCATCCTACAATGATTGGACGACTGTTACAGATAAAATTGTTGGTAAGCTAGAGTCTTAGAAATCCAAGTATTTATATCTTAGGGGAATACTAACACTGTAACACCCTAATTTTCATAATAAATTAAAACAAATTAAATTACAAGAAATTAAAAGCTAAACAGTAATATCATCTACTAGGAACCTGTGTGTGCGACTACGAGACTTCGGACTATGTGCACTATGCTAAAAACCCATTTGCTTGCCTGCACCTGTAGCCCAAAACCACGAAGAAAATGTGAGTGACAAAAGTCACTCAGCACGCACCCCAAGAGAAACAACAAAAAACAAATCTATATTAATTTTTCCTTTAAAATCATGTCGCAATTCATTTTCTCCAAAACCACCAAGACTGACCAACCAGGTCCAACAGGCCAAAAACTAAGCAAACGTGGCCCACACCAGTTAAAACAGCAAATAGGGCTTTACCAACTTAAAACTACAAACAAGGCCCTCAATGGCCAAAACCACACATAGTGAGTCGAGACGCCTAGTGCCAAGCTACCAACTCTAGTCACACGCAGCCACCAAGGTGCATTGCACTACCATGGTGACGCCAACCTATGTAGGAGCGATCACCGTCTTGTAATTCTCCCACCTGGAGGGTTTAACCCTCACAAGGCCAACCCTCTCTGGGAAGGCAGTCCTGTCTCTCAAGACGATATTAGCTATGAGTCACATGTCCCACCCGCACTAGCCATTACAGGGTATGCCTCCTCACGACGTCCTCCATATGCTGCTCAGGAGTGAGTGTCATACCTCCACACCCGACAACACCTAAGCCTTAGTGCTAACAGCAACAGTAGGAGTGTCATACCTCCCCATCATACCATAAGACACCTCAACCTCGGCCCCACAAACGACAGTTAGGGAGTATCCTACCTCCAAGACTTAACGAACACTTGCCTTGGTCTCTCAACCCCTGACCTCAACCAGGGAGACACGTCTGACCACCCAAGAATGTTGTCACATTTCTTGGTCCCGATGACATGATCCCACGGTGTCTTGGCCTGCACACAGAAAACCATTTTCCAAAATAGGTCAACTTATCTCTTTGAAAATCATTTTCAAACCATTTTATATCTTTGGAATCTCATTCAAAAACCTTGACAAAACGGCACATCAGGTGTCCCACAAGACTACCACTGATGGCCTACGATCCCATCTCAAATGGGCAAAACAAATCAATCTGGAAATCCACAAAAAACCATTTTCATAAGGGCAGTAGAGGCTTGAATCGGTAGATCATTTTGAAAACAGAATACCAAAATTCTCTGATCTGGTCGACCAAAAAGGATTAGTCGCCCGAACTAGGTACAGGTCAATAGTTGAGGTATGGAACGACATACTGAAAACCAGATCGGTCAACCGAAAATCCCTAATTCAGTAATCCGATTTGGTGTAGTTGATCAAGCCTACACTAGGAGGACCAAACTGATAGAAACCGTTTTCTGAAAAAGAATTTCGATGTGTCGTTTTCTACAAAAGCAAAAAACAACCCCTAACCACAACCCACAAAATTGTCCAAAATGGGACCAAGGGACAGACCCTCAAAATAAGCACCACAAAATCCAACTAAAACATATATTGTAGACCCTCGTGTCTACTCCAAATCCATACAAAAAAAACCAAAATCCATTCATCATGCAATGAGAAATAAATTCGGGAAGCCACAGGGATCAAAAATGACCTAAAACCACCCAACGCTATTAATGGCCATAAATTCCACCATAAATCATCATAAATTTACAATAAATTCTAGGAATGTAAATTTACCTAGATTTCATGCAATCCTATCATTTTCTACCATTTTCATGCTTTCTACAGCATGAGGGTGAGCTGCATACATGAAAATGTACTTTAGTGATCCACTTCGATCTCCAACCAACTTCGACGACCCTAGGCGTCCTCAGCCACTCCACGACCTCAGGGACACCGCACCAAAGCTCCACACACCGACACACGCGACCTCAAGTCATCGCTATCCTCTGCTTCTTCATGGCACCACCGGTAAAAAACAAATAAGGGAGAGAGAATGGGTGAAGGGAAAAGAGAGAAGGGGGAGGGGAGAGTGGGTGGGTGAGCGATGGGGAGGGGAGAGGTGAGGTAAGGGAGGGCACCAGTGGTCGTTGGGAAGAGGAGGGGAGGAGGAAACATGAGGAGGAAGGAGGAGAAGGAGGGTGTGGTGGGTTTGTTGCATGGCTCACGTCCATAAGTAGCCACGCCACAGGGAAGGTAAGTACGCAGCCAATCAGACATCCATGCTTGCCCGCAACAACCAGCAAAACCACACACCTTAACTACTCGCTCCTAGCATGAGGCAACTACAAGTCTCACCAATCGGCCAACAAACGTGTGCCCTACATGGATCCATACACGAGCCCACAAGCACAGTGCCACAAGCACAATGCCAACCACGCATACAAACACACAAATAGAGGCCGGCCCACAAGGCCCAATGCCTAAACCACAATTTCATACAATGGGCCTCGGAAATAGTAACACCTGTCTAAGAATAAATTCATTAAAATTGTAAATAATTACAAAATGAATTTACGGGTGTTACATCCTAACCACCTTAAAAGGAGATTTCGCCCTCAAAATCACTAGTAGGTGAAAAGATATGGGTATTGGGCTAGGATGGCTACTTCGCGCTCCCACGCGGCCTCCTTGACTCCATAACACCACCACCGCACCAAGACCAGTGGAATCACTTTGTTCTGCAACACCAGCTCCTTGTGTTCAACAACTTGGATGGCATCCTCCACAAAGGATAGATCTTCCAGGAGCTCCTCTGGCTAAATTGGGATCACATGAGATGCATCAGCCAGACACATCCTTAGCATGGAGACATGGAACACGTCGTGCATAGATGACATCTCTGGTGGTAGATCCAGCCAATAAGCAACCTTACTGATCCTCTGAGTAATCTAGTACGGGCCAATATAGCGAGGACTCAACTTCCCATGCTTCTCGAACCTCATGACACCTTGGTTGGCGACATTTTCAGAAACACATAGAAATTCCAGCAATCTCTGTCTCTTGTCGGCATAACTCTTCTACTGACTCTATGCAGTCAACAGCCTACTATGGATATGATCAACCTTGTCTGCGTACAGCTGTACAAGCTCAGGACCAAGCAACTGATGCTTGCCCACCTCTCTCTAGCAAACCAGTGACCTGCATGGCCTACCATACAATGCTTCGTACAGTGCCATCCCGATGCTTGAGTGATAACTATTATTGTAAGCAAACTCAATCAGTGGCAGATGGTCCTCCCAACTCCCTCACAGGTCTAGGGCACATGCTCTGAGCATATCTTCCAACGTCTAGATAGTCCTCTCTATTTGATCGTCCGATTGAGGATGAAATGTTGTACTATAGTTGAGTACTATGCCAAAGGCCTCTTGAAGAGTTCTCCAAAACCTTGAAGTGAACCTCGTGTCTATATCCAACACGATGGACATCGAAACACCATACAGCCAAATCATCTCGAAAACATACAACTCTGTCAGACAGTGCATCAGAAGCTTCACCCAAATGGCCAGGAAGTGAGCAGACTTGGTTAGCCGATCCATGATCGCCCACATAGTGTCGTTCTTCCTCTAAGTATGCAGTAAACCAATCACAATGTTTATGGAGATGTGTTCCCACTTCCACACAAGAATATCCAACGACTGCAAGGTCCCACGAGGTCTATGGTGCTCTGCCTTGACCAGCTAGCAGGTTGCACACCACGCCACATGGTCAGTGTAACCATGCCGGCGAGGAGATTCCGCAAATGAATGCGAAATCGGACGGCAAAATCACGTCGGAAAAAGCAAAACAAAAGGAGTCGCCACCTAATCTATTATGGAAGACAAGGAAAACCATATACATGAAAAATCATGCAAATCAACAAAGACAAGTCTAC
>JAMKQA010031653.1:0-20125 GCA_024699735.1 Posidonia australis
TTGAAATTAAATGGATTAAAGTGGTTTTAAAATGGATTTTATTTGGTTTTGACTTTAATTAGGGTTTTCACTTGATTAATTTGGATTTTAAATGTTTTAAATGGATTTTGCTTTATTTTAATTTTAATTAGGGTTTTCACTTCATTAATTAGGATTTTAAGTGATTTTTGCTTATTTTGGTTTTATTTAGTGGTTTTTGCTTGGATTAATTTAGAGTGGGCTTATGTGGGCCTAATGGGCTTGCGTGGGCTTGTGTGGGCTTGTACGGGCCTAAGTGGGGTCTGTTTGGGCCTAATGGTCTTGTGTGGACCTAATGGGCTTGTGTAGGCCTAGGGTTCTATGGAGTTAGGGTTTAGGAGTGGTGGTTGCAAATAGAGCATCTTCCGGAGGAGCCTACCTTCGAGTGACTGCAAAATCGGAGTGTCTACAATTATCATTGCAGATCATGCGAAAAACAGAGAATCCAATCTCGTCTACGTCGTCATCTCTCAAAAACTACATACGTTGTCTAATAATGGAAGAGAAGAGAGATATCAAAACCTGATCAGCCGATCCAACTTCAGTATTCAGACTAAATTTCTACAAGAATCATTACCATATCAGGCGTGGTTTCTTCAGTCCAGAACTGTCGACGCTGTCGAATGAAAATTGGAATATATGAGAGAGAGAGACGAAGAAGGTAAAAATATGAACTATTCCCCCCCCTATACTGCATTCAATTAAACAAAAGGAAACGAAGAAGGTAAGATTACCTTCCCATAAGAGTACCATATCAAACTTAAACGTAAACAGAGAATACACCACAAGATTTAAAATCAATGGTTATAAGGACTTGTCCTCAAATATGCAAAAAGAGGACATGTCCTCATCTGAACCTTTTGCTATATATATATATATATATATATATATATATTAGACCACTAAAAACGATTCCAAAATTTAAGAACTTAATCGAATCATTAAATAAATCTAATCAAATTGAACCATCAAAAATGGTTCGAACTGGTTAACTAGTTATGATCGAACCATGTATACTACTAGAAGCCATACTTGTAGGAACCCCATCACTAATATTACATATGGCAAAATGTTAAAGAGCCGTGTGACTTTGAAATGCATTCCTTTTTTTTGTTTCACAGCTAGAGAATCATCACTGAATTAGAATATAACCAGTAACAAATGGTGTGTTTAGATTTCTACTACAAACATACATGGATTCTTCTTGAAGACAAGGCCGAAATCGCCGTCTCCGATGATGGCGTCGATCGAGGACGAGGTCGGATGTTCACAGGGAGCGGCGTCGTCGTCTTCAGATCGAGGACGAGGCCGGATGTAAATCGAGGACGAGGCTGCTGCATGGTGCAGGAGCGGAGGCTGCATAGTGCAGGAGCGGCTGCATGGTGCAGGAGCGGTGGCTGCATGGTGCAGGAGCGGCGGCTGTCGTAGGGTCCGGTGGCGGAGGCGGCCACCGGCGGCCAGAGCAGGATGGGGAGTGCGGGCGGCTGTCGTAGGGTTTGGATGGGGGGTGGGGTTGGTTTAAATAGGTAGGGTTTTGATTTGGAGGGGAGGGAGTGGATTTGATTTTTAAAATTCAAAAAAAAAAACCAGAAACCGTTTTTATTGGTGGTTTTGAAATTTGAGGGAGCATGTAGGAGAACTGTACTATATATATATATATATATATATATTAGACCACTAAAAACGATTCCAAAATTTAAGAACTTAATCGAATCATTAAATAAATCTAATCAAATTGAACCATCAAAAATGATTCGAACTGGTTAACTAGTTATGATCGAACCATGTATACTACTAGAAGCCATACTTGTAGGAACCTCATCACTAATATTACATATGGCAAAATGTTAAAGAGCCGTGTGACTTTGAAATGCATTCCCTTTTATGTTTCTCAACTTTTTTGTTTCACAGCTAGAGAATCATCACTGAATTAGAATATAACCAGTAACAAATGGTGTGTTTAGATTTCTATTACATGGATTCTTCTTGAAGAAGCAATGCTCTAATGGTGGATAAATGTGGAAAAATTGCTCAATGATGTTCCAAAGTTTAAGTGTCAAAACTATCATAATAGTGTCCCAAGGTTTGCATCTTGTCCATCACATGACTTTAATTTTTTACGTCAATAATTTCTATTCCTTTTTTTAGCGTTCCTTTTGCTAGTTTCAAAATGATATTCAAGATTTTACATGAAAAACAATGTCTAACAATAAACTTGTAATTACTAATAATAAAAACCTTGAGACATTGTTATTATACTTTTAAAATATTGGATACTAAAATAGTATTTCATTCAAATCTTAAGATACCATTGTTATACTTTTGAGATACGTTAAAATAGTATTTCGCTTAAACTTGGAGATATTTTTAAGTAATTTTTCCAAATAAATAAGGATATAACGGTCATTCAAGTATAAAAATTAAAGAGATGAAGAATTCAGATGATTATGTAAATCTTAGGGTACTATTATGATACTTTTGAAATCTTAGAGATTATGCTCAAACCTTGGAAAATATTAAGTATACTTTTCGTAAAAATTATGAAACAAAACTTAAAAAAGCCTAAGACAGCTAAAATAGATGCATGGGGCCAAGAGCAAATGGGGGGACGGTAGGATTTAAATCATCCATTTCTTTCCAATTATTGGAGAGGATGAAGGAGCAGGCCAGGAATATCTTTTGCCCCATTAATTCTTGTCTTTTTTTCTACAAGGGAAACGTTCCTTGGTCAAAACCAAACCCTAACATGCTTTATATATCAATTTGACCGATTTGACTTGGTGGGACCCGTACGTCTATTTAATAAATGTTACGACAAAAAAGAAAGGGACGTTTGTATGTGCAATGTTTAAGGGCTCCACGTATTAATTCTCCATTCACAATTATTATTAACTATCATTCATTGTACCTCCTGAGAGCATTATTAGGCTCAAATATTCGAATGCAGAGGCAACTACGTACGTACAGTCGATTGATCTGATAACATAGCAAAAAATTGCTTTTAACTTTTCATTAGAAAAAAATGTTATTACCAAAGAAATTAAACAACACAAGCCAAACAGAACATGCATGTGTAGTGCTACAAGTATAACATTAACAGACGTTATAGTTTACGGAGAAATTTGAAAAGGCTTACTGTGGTAAAAGTAATAGAAAAAGATCAACACAATGTTGTTATATATATATGTGTGTGTGAGAGAGAGAGAGTTATAATCGATTAGATTTTGAAACATGATGAATTAAGGGAGAGATTAATTAATTAATAAAGATTGGTTGGTTGGTTGGTTAATTTCCTAATTAGTCCAATACTAATTGGTTTGAATAATTAAATGGATAATTATTGTGGAGTAATATATAGCTTTTAAGTAGTAGCACTAATGATGGACGTAACGGCCTCTCTTCTCCTACCACTCACGTTCCCACACACTATGTAAATTTTGCAAAGCAAGAGAAGGTGAAAGAGTGGCAAGCAGCTCCATTTCCTCCTTTCGACCCTTCACTTCTTCCTCTGATCACCACCTCTTTCCATATTCTCTCTATCTGCTAGTTTTCATTCATCTTTTTCATATGGAAGGAGGAGTAGAACAAGGTGCAACTGCTAATTCTGCGAGCCATGGCAATGGTAATGGGTTGGTGCCATCCAAACGTAGAGCCTACACTCTCCTCAGGCCAGCTCCACCTTTGACACCATTGGAGAGGTTCCTGTCTGGTTCGTTCCATGGTGGGAATACATCAGCAACAGTCGACATCTCCACGAAGCGGCTACCACTGAAGAAAGCGAAGCAAGTGCAGTCTGCATGCTCTGATGATGCTGTTCCTCCTCTCTTTGCATGTCCACATGCAATAAGAAGTGGTTCTGGTACTGGTGTTCCAAGTGGCTTGTCGTTATACGGATCGGAGTTCGTCGACAATAGACGACTCTTGGTGGATGAAGAAGCACCTCACATCCATGCCGGTTGTAAGGAGATTGCTCGACTCCAGAGTAGTAAAGATAGGAAGAAATTGAAAAACAGCTCCTCCTCCTCCTCCTCCTCTTCTTCTTCTTCTTCTTCTTCATTTATCAAAGGACAATGGACAACTGAAGAGGACAGGTCTGATCCGATCTAAACGTATTACATACGTGTGCTTTAATTGCCATGGTCTAGCTAATTTCTAAATTTTACTTGGTTGTTTGTTTTTACAGGCTTCTGGTTAGATTGGTGAGGCAGCATGGTGTAAGAAAATGGTCTCAAATAGCTAAGATGCTAGTTGGTAGAATTGGAAAGCAATGTAGAGAGAGATGGCATAATCATCTCCGACCTGATATCAAGGTACATATCTTCACCTATATATATATATATATATATATATTCAATCCTAAAACTTTTTCTGTCTATGGTTTGCCGATCTTGATGATGAAGTCATCTTCTTGATGATGAAGTAGATGATCCATGCATGCATAATTGATCGAAATTTGACGTTGTATAATCATAAAACAAACTCCTAGGTTTGAGATAGATCTCACTACATTCACAGTAGAGACTTCACAGACAATTTTATTGCAATAGACACACTGCACCAATAGCTGTACTTTTCTGTCCTTTCTGAAAGTACTTCACGTTTCCAATGCGTCGCTTCTTCTTCTCTCACTGTCACCGTCACACCGTCCATGGCATCCAATTTCTAACTAGTATGTAAACAGGCTGTTGTTAATTAATTTCTCAGAGTCTATTCCCGGATTGATTTTTCTCACGCCATCCATCTGAGTCTCAGCTGCTCACGTTCTATGTACCTGTTCAAGTTTCTAATTCTAACTTCAATAACGATGTTTGCACGTCACTGGTGCAGAAAGACAGCTGGACTGAAGAAGAGGAGTTACTGTTGGTCAGATCCCATGAGAAACTCGGGAACAAGTGGGCAGAGATTGCCAAGAGAATCCCTGGAAGGACTGAAAACTCCATCAAGAACCATTGGAATGCAACCAAAAGAAGGCAAAACTCGAGAAGGAAGACAAACAAGAAGGTAGACCAGGAACAACCCAAGTCCCTGCAACAGCCTTCCATCCTACAAGACTACATCAGAAGCATTACCACAACCACCACCGTATCAGTACCCACCGTGATCAACACTGACGACATAACCAGTCCTGATCTATGCTCACCATCTGAAGCCTCGTCACCAGTCCTATTCCAATCCATGCTCCAAGAAGCACCAGAAGAGCTGGTTTTCGCATATGATTCTTCTGCCTCAACTACAACACAAGATTTTTATGAAGACGGTTATGGCCAACCATATTACTATGATATGGTTATCGGTGACAGCTTTGGAGCTGATCATAGTAATGGCCATCTGATACAGGATCCACAATCAGTGGAGTCACTGGATTTCCTGGACTTGGACAATGATTGCCAGTTGTTTCTTAATGTGGAAGAGGAGGGATGT
Organism: Posidonia australis; assembly: GCA_024699735.1. Taxonomy (NCBI): domain Eukaryota; kingdom Viridiplantae; phylum Streptophyta; class Magnoliopsida; order Alismatales; family Posidoniaceae; genus Posidonia; species Posidonia australis. The sequence continues at coordinate 5,440 of JAMKQA010031653.1, forward strand.
CCTCCTTCCTTGGAGACCTCATCACAGGCAAAGGGTTATGACTTACATGGCAAATTAGCTGTCCCTTCTTCCACTGATTTCAGTACCAATTCTGGCAGTGTTCTGTGTTCAGATCTTTATCTGTCCTATCTGCTAAATGGAGATCAGATACCGTCGGGTGAGTTGGAACAGGGATTGGAGATGGATCTCATGAAGGATCAAGGTTCATCTAGGGCTTCTTCATCGGTTAGCAAGAGAGAGTTGGACTTGATGGAGATGATGTCTGTGAAGACGAATCAGTCCTCTCCTGGAAACAGCTGCAACACAAGTTTCCTCTGATCACTGTCACAGAATATTATGGTTTTCTTTTGCTGCACAGGAGAGTGTTCGGAATTAGGATGAAGAAAAGGACCATTAGAGTTCCTTGTCAGTTTGTGTCATTTGTCTTTATCACCTTTGCTTAGGTTTCACCGTTTCAGTATTTGGTGATTTTGCTTGCATGAGGATATTAAGTTTTTAACTATGAGGTTTTTTTTTTTGTGGTTAGAGTGAGGAAGACAGAATCATTGAAAACTCGTTCACATAAAATATGGAACCTTCCCTGCAATTCCCAACACCAAAACCTCAAAAAAAAATAAAAAAATCCCCATTACATTAATTCAATGTGTTCGAATGGGTGAAAGATACTTTGTGATTTTCCCTTTAAATTACTCTTTCTTTTGGTTTTCCGAAACCCGTACGAAAATTAAACAGCCATTATGTTGTGCCTTAATGAATTCGGTTTGGTGGTTTAATTATGAAATTAATAGAGCGTCATGGTGTTGCAACTTAAACCAGCTTGATTAAAACTTTATTGCGGGGTGTTGCTGTAGCATTTGAAATTTAAAACACTATGTTACTTTGTAACTGCAAGTCTGCAACCAAGATTTGTGCTTGCCAAAAAATAACCAAGATCTAATATTGAGCCTTTCCAACATATTAATCGTTTCGCAAACTCTGCAAAAAAAAAAAACAAAGGAAAAAGAGGTTTCTCTGTAGGAAGACTCAAACATTAGACCACTGGATATTTTGCTGGTCAAACTCATCAATACTCAAAACTTTATTACAACAACGATGACATTGAAATAATGCGGTAGGATCCACAGCTATTGGTCAGGAGAAGAAGTCATTTGACACCCTAAGCTTCACCTGAAATGTATGATGTACAAATACAATTCTTCGATATATAATCAAGATCAACGGCCAAACATAGAGATTATATGTAAATGATTTCTACAACATAAGTAATTTTGGAAGCAATGCACTAGCTCTTTGGAGCCATGCAGCTGCAGCACAGGTAACGTCCAGGGCTACGCAACTGTCAGTTCATGGCATAATTATGCCATGTAATCTGAAAATTGTCTTTTTAGAAGAGTCAGAAGTCCATTGTTGGAGAAAAATCACAACATTTTTGCCCTAGCAAAAAATACACCAGCAAATATGCCTGAGAAAAACAAAACAAAGCGATGATGGGAAATGAAGTACAGGAATTAATGAAAAATAATATTGTGCTAAAAGAATGAAAATAAGTTACCAAAGAGTATGCTAAACAAGTTGGGTACGCTCAGAGGAACCTTGAAGAGTAAGATACCAGCAATGGAAATGGGGATTTTATTCAATGATCCCACAAGACTGCAAAGTTAAGAGTTGCAGCTCAGTGAATGCATTATAAGCCAGAAGTGGCCAAATACCACAAATGAAAAGAAAATTCCAACTTCAGAAGTACTCAGAATTTAAAAATTTACAAAAAGGAAGTCATGGCAAGTGTGGCTCTTCAAAGTCTCCGTATATTATGTAGGGGACATTTTTTATGTAAGTGTCTACATATAAGGAGTATGTTAGTAACTTTTTATTTTTCATAAAGACATAAGGAAGAAGAAATAACCGTATAGATATAATTACTAGATATCCATAAATACATAGTGAAATTTTCATTTAAATTAAACAACTATTGATTCTTGATTTAAAGGTCTTAACATTCAACATATTTTGTTAAATTCTAACCGTTAAATTTTAGATTAAAAATTAATAGTGAATATAATTCAAATTAGGATGAAACCTTAACACATAGTAGATTACATTATAGATTAACTAATTATATAATCAGATTTTATTTTAAAAAACAGAAAACTAAAACAAATGAGGTGTCTACAGGAAAATTTTGCTATAGGCACCTACACAAACCATTTCCTGTATTATGTATGCCAGTTAAGCAAAAGTAAAGCAACAAAACCCCTGGTAGGTGGACTTATCAAAAGGTAACAGTTGTGATGGTAAATAAAGGTGGTCTCACATACTTGAAAGTACATTCAAAGATGACAGGTGCAAAGGTAGCGACATCTATCCTATCCGATATATATAGAACTTTAATTCGTTTCAGTTTCTTTTAGCTAAATCATTCCTATCAGTTTCTTTTTTAGATTCACCTAAGTAAATGGTACGACGTTGAGATGGATGAGTGGAAATAGTGGATCCAAATGTAGGATGCTGAGATAAATAAACGGAAAAACCTTATAAGATAGAATATGAAATAAAAGTAATCACAAAAGCATAGGTGTAGTGTAGCAAAATAGAGAATAAAAGGATTTGGCATGTGCAAACTAAACCTAAGAAAGCACCTAGAGATCAGAAGACCTTATATTAGATGGTCACGAGTAGTTAAATATATTGAACATGCACAATGTAGCAATAAGGAGAGAGTGAATACAGAATAGAGACAGCAAAGAGGTAAAAGTCGAGGTATTTTGAATAGTTTGTTGACACAGACAAAGTAAGGGAAAACCATTGTAATTAAATATCAGACCTTGGACGTAGAAAAATTATGAATCATATCTCTTTAGAAATAAGATCTTTATCTCATAGTAGCCAGATCCAATCCAAGGAATATCCATCTATCTATTTTCTAGATGATGACATATTATGGAGATTTCTACAGATAAGACATCCTGAGCAAAGCATTTCCATACTAATAAATGGAACCTTGCCCAATAACTTAAGTTGTGATGAGATAACTATTAAATATTTAACTTTGAAACTACAGGCATCAACAACCATTTCATCGCCTTCTGGATTGGATAGCCTGGTCTACTCAGGCACAAGTTTACATGGAGTAACCATTCTGAGAAGAGTCCTTTGCAGAATGCACAGAATAGTAATTAAACAACTGTTGCTTGACCACCTTCTATAATCCCTTTGTTTAAATATATACTAGTGTGTTGAGTGACGTATAAAAATTTCATGCAGTTGACTAACAGACAACACGAAAAAAAGCTGTTTTCGTTAAAATATAAGGGCTCCTGGAGCATTTCAGGATGTCTTACAGATGTTTATTGACAAAGGATCACAAAATTGCACAAGCCCCATTTGTAATAGGTCCTAATTTCTACACAAACAGTAAATTTAGATTTCAGGTCACAGTTTAAATAGTTGTCCGAATGTTGAACCTCGAATTGCATCATTGATTGCGAAGCATGGGATTTTGAAATAAATGATTGGCTGAGATAGTTTCCTTTTAGTTGCGTATTTTCCTTGTTATGCCCCCATTGACATACCTTATACAGTTATACTGGTTGATCTCCTAGTTTGTTATCTCAAATTACTTTTAAATGCATTTCCTTACCTTGGTTGCTGATTAAAAAAAAGATTGTAAAGTTCCATGGATATTTTCTACAGAAGAACCAAGTAAAATACAAATCTCAGCTTCACATTCTCCTCAGGTGGCCCTAACTCTTTAACAATGGGATCAAGTTATGAAAATTACTGTTTATATTTAACCCTTTATGAATCTTAGTGGAGGGTCAATGTTGCATAAACCTTTTGCTTTTCATAATTAGAGATGGGAACACCTTTTAATTGAGTTGATCCCTTCTCATGATACACTAGGTTTTGAACCCATACAAACATGTATTCATTTTCATAAACTGAAGACTGTCTTTCTTTCTATTTCCCCTTCCAGTTAAAACAAACACTTCAATGATATTAGATAGCAGGCTGAATGAAGTTCATGCAACACAATGCATCTTTTATCAATTAAAGTAAAATAACCCAGGCTCAGGTTACAAGAAATTAACGAACGTGCCAATAAACAAACTATCATCTACCTGTAGGTGGTGGGTCCTGTTTTGTTTAAAAACCACATTGAGGTGAAGCTTATGGCGAGGCCAAGTACTCCACTCATGGTTGCTGCCACCCAAAACATAGACATCCTAACCACATCACTGCACAAGTAAACAAAGGTCAACCAAGCATCACAAAAAGGATACAATCTAGAAATGGCTAGATAGTGGATACTTGAGGAATTTAACAACACCTATATTTTCAACTTGAAAGCAATGTACCACTTAGCTAACCAGGGTGCATGCTTTCAAGAAAATCAAAGAAATCCCAAAGGCATTCCTGCAGTTGAACCTCAGATTCTCATCATATGGGAAGGGTAGAACCACAGGGAGACGTAACAAGAGTATGACTAGGCCAAGACAATCTCTAATGTTTGTTCCAGTAATTCCACAATAACGTAGATAAAGAATGTGTACAAGATAAATCCAGATCTGGGTTAACAAGGAGGGTTGCATTAGGTTGGTGGCAGTGTAAAACAAAGTCATATCCTATGAAAATTAATTGAAAGAAAGCATTCATGTTGCCAACCAGTGGGATAAAGGTATGGTTGCTGTTGTACAAGTACAAACCCCATGACCAGGTATTCGTGCTTCAAATAACATGGGCCAAGAAGATTGTCTCTGTTTAAGATAAATCGTGCATCCATAATAAATATGGAGATATACTACCTAAACTTATCACTGAAATGAGTTCTTACGCATTATAGACATATTCCCATTCATGGAATAGTAGAATCAAAACGAAGGCCAGAGGTAAAGACAGTGAATTGTTCAATAGAACCATAGTAACTTCATTGAGAGAACCAGAAACCGTTGACTGCTTTGCTGTATCCATAATGCGACGGAGAGTCAGCTTTGAAATAGAAAGGAAATAATTAGTAAATTTCAGTGAAAAATTCAAAGTTTATTAAGAAAAAAGATTGTCATGTATAGCATGCATACGGTAATATTCCATGATGACTGATAACAGTGTAGTGAACAAATTGTATCGCTGACTGACGGAAAGATAAGTAGGAAAAAAGGGGTCACTGTGTAGACTTACGGAGTAGCTTGCAGTGAGAATGCAGTTGATTGTCTGCCATGTATAACCAACAGCATCAAAGGATAGATCCGTAATCCCACCACTGATAGCAGATACAACCTACACAATTGTAGTGTGTTGTGATAAGCAATGATGCAAGAAAACTATACTATATATCACCAATTTGGCTAATCTACATTTAATATGTCACAGACTAAAAATAGAAACACACAAGGTAAAGCTAAAGAAACCCATTTACTCTCTATTAGAAATCAAATACCAAGAAATTTTCAAATGGCAACTGAAGAAAATAGCGTATTCAGAAATGCTCTAGATGGAACTTTTCTGAATTTATTTACTTTCAACTTTCAACTAGTAAGAAGGTTCGTGAGTTCTAATGCGAACTTCTTCGTCTACTTTCCCATGAGCATTCCCAATTTGCCAAATATAAGAACTGCAAGAATCAACTAGGAAATTATTGGGCTCATGTCCAGAAAAATTGAAGGTCACTTACCATGAGAAATAATGCAGCCCAAACCTTTTGGTTCTGGTGTTTCCTAAAAAGATATGTTTCTCCAATAGCTGTCATAATGTTTGTCATGTTCTTTAGGATTGTTACCATTGCAACATTTATGTACCTTAAACTGAAAAAACACAACAAACTGTGAGTGAATATACAAAAATGGAATACATATTCTTTTCTTAGTGTTAGGATGTAAGATGATGGTTTGCTTCATTGTGTACCCACAAACATACTCAAGAAAAAAGGATAATAATAATAATAATAGTAGTAGTAGCAGTGTACATTACCTATACATGCCTGTCACAAGCATTCCAACAAATATTATGTTTACCGGCATCCAGATCCGAATCAACTTCCATGTTAGCTTTTCTGTGCTTAACACTCCAAGTAGCTTCAGTACTAGAACAATTACGACAGAGACAAAATTCTGCAAAAAAAAATTATAAGAAAAATATCAGGGATGACCTCATAACTCTAAAAGAAAATAAGGTAAAATACACTTCAAATTTTACCTTGCTTCCATATAGATATTAAAACTCCATATATTTAATCAAAGAAAATGAGGGATGCTTGTTGCATTTGACTTTGTTTCCACATATTTATTTTTGGCATGGAAAACATCCGAAGGACTTGTTGTAAATGTAAGAATAGATAGAAAAAGGAAGAAAACAGCACGTTTCAAAGGATTACCTGATAAAGCATTAATGATATTCCTGCATTGAAGCCATAGCTAGATAGCACAACTTTGTTCAGCAATATCATGCTACAGGATGATATGCAATAAGCTAACCCGGAGAAAACAGGCTCTGATTTTCTTTTAAATCCATTCTGCTGCTTCTCAACTGAAAATGTTGCTCGAAGTTTATTTGATAATCTGCATTTGACAGCAAGATGCTTATCAGAACTCTTAGGAAGTGCTGTTGTGTTCTTCTTGAATACAATACTGGTTTGCTCTTGAGTGATTAAAGAGGCCATTGATGCTTATCAAAAGTTTCCCTCTTAACAGATCTCATCACAGGCTTGTTGGGTTTAGGTCAACATCATATTGTTTGGGGCTTAAACTCTTAGTTCAGTTCCCTTTGTGTTCAGGAAACTTGGGTAATTATAAGTATGTTATCTTACAAGTGGGCTTGTAAGTTTCTTGGTGGTTTTCATCCTGCTTGCCATATTTTAAAGGTTGTTGTCAGATGGAGCCATTTGTTCTAATTTGAAAGGATTTGAATTGTAAGGGATATATAGTCAGGGAATTAGGATCATTTGGAAATTGAACAACATCCTTGGTGTTGAGTTTTGTGCCTTGAATAAGCTGAAAATAACCTGACAGACGTCCGCTACGGACGTCCACTAAGCTGCTGCAACAACCAAGAAAAAAACAGACGTCCACTGTGGACATCCACTAAAGCATTGTCGAAGACCAGGAGAAAAACAGACATCCACTTCGTTTGCAGCTTCTTAAATTTGAATCAAAGATTTAACAGACGTTCGTCGTGGCAAACTATAAAGATATAGCTCGTGTTATAGGATTTTGTAACTTGATTTTTTAACTTATAAACCTAAAGGACAGTGGTTACAATTCTTTTAGGCTCTTCCTTCATTGTTGTACTCCCAAAATCTAGTAGATTTGATATCGTCTTCCTCCGTAGACGTAGATTTCAACCGAACCATGTAAATCTTTGTGTTTTCTTGGTATATATCTTCTTTCTCTTCTTTCTTTTGTCCTATTTCCTTTTCATACAAGATTTATTATTGATTTGTGTGATTCTACATATTCTCCATATGTTTTTCAAACAATATTCCGCATTACAATCCCTATTTTCAATCCGAATGCATATTTTTATCCCCAACAATTGGTAAGTCTATAGATTAATTATATTGAACAAAATAATAGACACGTCCATGAACATTAGCCAATAGGCAACACTATGATCTCAGTAATATGCAAATATGTTGACATTGATTTGTAGTTTATTTTAGTTTGAAACATTACAAATATAAAGGCTATAAACGGAAACTAAACAAAATTTATTAAAAAAAAATGAACAAATTGTCCTTGATCCACTTAATTATCAAGTCAAAATGGCATGTGTGATAAATTACCGTGTTTTTTCCATATCGTGTACGCTTATCTTTGTTGTTGTTGTTATCTTATCGGATAAATGGAGGAGCACAACTTTGTTACTTACCTGTTGGATGTGGCTCTTCTAGCGATAGTGGAAGCAAAGTTGAGGAAGGGCTGGGCGTTTCCTTTCCTCGGGGAAGCAACATTCATAATGGTGTCATCGTCTGGTTGAGGATCCTCGATATCATCGTGAGGGATGAGAGGATTCAGTTGAAAAGTGGACGTCATTTCACTTGGAAGAGGATCTCCTGCCTGGGGGAAACAGGAGAAAGAGAAAAGGAGTTTACAGAAATCATCAAGAGGACTGGGACAAATGGAAACCAAGGAATTATTACGATTGAGAAGAGAAAGAAAGGAGAAGTTACCTAGCAAGCAGGGAATGGAATGGCAATGTCTTGACTTGTATTGACTTTTGTATTGTTTGGATGCTTGGATGAGCTGATCGTCATTAGATCCCATAGGAGGTGGGTGAGTGGGTGTAGATGGAACTAAATGGGTGTGAAAGGAGGAGGAACAGAAGGATGAAGCGAGAAACGCGGATCAGGAACGAAAGCCGAGGGTGGGAGGCGTCGCATGCATTCATTCCCACATGCCCTCCATCAGCAGCAGCAGTGAAGGAATATGTGACGAAATGATTGCGGCAGCGGCAATGGAATTCCCGAGCATCTCGTTTCCATTCCATTCCCCAAGAAAAAGAAAGAAAGCAATCAAGCCCGCTAGTCTGAAAAGGGGCGGGGAACCCTCAGTAGTCAGTAACCGACCCGGACGCGGGAAACGAACGAGTGTTAAAATTCCTCTAGAACCCCTCCGGCCTCTCTCTCTCTCTCTCGAGTGATTGTTGGGGCCCATTCACTGCCTGGCTGGCCGGCCCATCTACCTCCAGCTAAACAAAAGCCCAGATATATAATATTATTATTAATAACTGAATTAAATGAAATGAAATGAAATGGTCGTTAATAATCGGACTTGTTCTCTTTTTCCCTTTCAGACATCAACGCTAACTCATACCTACAAATGAATTCCAATAAAGTAGACTTCTTGTTCAATGTTCTTTTAGAGGGAAGTGTTCATTTCTTCGCTCCTTTAGGTTGAAATCATTCCAATAAAAAAAAAATTAAATTCGTATCAACTAAGATCCAACAATGCTCGATATTAAACACACAACATAGACCAAAGTCAATCATTATGTTGTAAATCATATTCGAAAAGTATAATATTCCAATTTTCATCAAAACCTTCAGTTAAGTTTGACTCGTATACAACTTTGTTGATCTTACGAATAACTTTTCCTTTGTTAGGTATTCCACCTATTCTTCGAAAAAGTTTATTCATTATATATCATGAATAATATACCTACGGACATTTCCTTTAAAAACATTCACAATGGATTAAGAGATAGAAGCATCTTGACCGATAATGATAATCGATGATATTCTATCATAACATTTAATAAATTTTTCAAAAATCCAAACCAATAATTCCTATTTCTCATTAAACAATAAACTACAAACAAAAAGTACAATTTAGTAGAAATGATTAACACCAGTTTCTCCAAATGGTAAAAGAAATTGGTTTGTGTTATACGTAGTATCAAAGGTTACTCCATCATCGAAAAGTCAAAGTCTTACCTTGATGAAAGAATGAGTTAGATGACTCTCATTGTCCACGTCATAGGCATAAAAGCATCTATTATCTAACTTTTGTTTTTCTTGAAAATGTTCTATCAACAAACTAGCATCATACTCCTAGATATCCTTGCAAACATCCCTTTATAAGTTTCTAATATCAACCATTGTACAACCCATTAGAATGTATCTACTACTTTGTTAACTCGATAGGAATACTTAATTACTAATGAAAATATGTACATTATCCATTGTATCGAACAAAAGCTTCTTTGCACTTATAACATTACGCTATAAATGCAAATAATGTCTTTTTGATGGTGTAACCATCTTGTGGTTATATTCCTTTACAAGTTTTGAAACAAACTACTTTCCATCAACTTATTTAACTCTCATTTTGACACCGCAACTAAACTTACTAATGGATACTCTCTCTAATGTTGTTGCACCATCTTGTAAGATATTAGTATGGACGAAACCAATTAAAGTTGAATCATAGGCATTTCATTGTTTTGAATATTTAAACAATTTCAGTATCAACTACCCTCTTGAACCATCTATGGACTATAAGTATCATTATCTCTATTTTTTATGATAACAACATGTTTTAATACTAATATGTTTTATGAGAATCATTTATAGTTTTGTATGGCAAGAAAATCTAAAGGCAAAAAAAGAGGATTAAAAGCAAAGAACTTTGATACTTGTGAAGCCATATTAAGGATTCAAGTCAACTTAAGTCGAAACAAATTGAAAATAGACGATCAAGAATATTATGAAATCAAGCTTCATGTAAACGTAATTTATATATATATTTGAACTTATAATAATCTTCCAAAAACTCCAAAAATCCTAAGAAAATAGCCAAGTCCAAAATTCAATGTCAAGTATATTGAAAACGTTAAGTATTGGGTCATAGGGCATATTCTGTCATATCAAAATTTAGGTTTGTAGAAGTTCCCAATCGATAATTAATTCGACATGTTAAATTTATTTCGGTCTACCAAATTACTCGATTGTTGTGAAAAACTATAAGTCATTCAATCTACCAAATGACTAGACATTGGTGTTTAATATAGCCATTAAACCTACCTTTTACTACCTACTTTGCTTATATATAATTACCCATTTGACACAAAATAATCCATCTCCACTCAAGTTCTTAAAAAGCTACCATTTGAGAAGAGTTTCCAAGTATTCCTCACTCTTACCTTCAAACTTAGCAACAAAAATTCTTATTTCCATTTCCATCCACAATTTGCTCATTAAGTGTTTGAGAGATTAGTTGTGTGTTACAAGTGTACTTCAATTTCATTCAAGTCTACAAAATTCTCGAGTTGTAAGGAGCAAAACCATGGTTTTAGCAAAAACTTGGCAATGACTTCATTACGGAATGTAGCAACGAGATGTTGGCATAAAATTAAATCGACATAGAAAAATTCTTAAGGGGTTCTCAAGAAAACTAAACCACTATAAGTTTTCTATTACATTGCAATTTTTCTCATCATCTTCTTTATATACTAGTAATTTATTCTTTAACTCCATAAAATTAACTTCGATCTTGAGTTATTTATTTATGGTTGTTTAATATAATTTTTATTTAGCTAAATATTCTTAATTCTTTATTCACCATTCTTCTAAAGAAAACCTTAGATTCTTATACCATTTGTATTAGCAACATACTTTGTACTACTTCAACGTACACAGAAACCTACCTCCATAGCATAGTTTTCATAAAATTTTGTTGCATCCTTCAAACTATTAAATACTTGACTAATTATTGTAGTATTTTCAACTGATACATTTGGTAAACTTGATATTTAAAATATGATTGCTTGATGACATAACATTCTCATCAATAGATATTTTGAAATTTTAACTCTAGAATTAATTTGAAGAAGGAAAGATGAAATTAAGTTTTCTTCTGTTGAACTGAACAGGAGTAGTTGGTGTTCATCAACAAATTTCTAGAAAGAAAAATACTAGTTAAATATTACAATAAAAAATACATAAAGTCTATTAATCAAAGATTAACTAATTCTATTTGGTAAATGAAAGACCAATCACTCCATTTAGTTGAAGTTGAAATCTCTTCAAAAAAAAAAAAGAAGAAATTTTAAAAAAAAATTGTACAAATGTAATTATTTGCAAAAGATCTACTCTGAGAAGTTGGCGAGGGTCAAGAAAAAGAAGACCTGCCTTGAGAAGTCTGTGAGTATCAATAGTAATTCTTTGTTCATGCATTGCTTCAATTATTGACTTCAATGGAAATTTGAAAAATGAAAGATCTACTTATATCTATAGGTACCTTCACCAAGAATGGTACACTACTGTTGATCTTCAGTTTGTTGCGAAAAAAATAGAAAATGTGTCGTTAGTAATGCAACAGCTAAAAAATCATCTATGTTGACATTACATACGAAAGATATATAAATATATCTCATCTGGATCACTAAGCTTAACGTCTGCAACTGGTGAAATAAAAATGGCAGAGGAGTTGTAAGAAGAGATAAGACAGAAGGACATTAAACAGTAGAGTTGAGAAAAAGTTAAAATCCTGTTGCCACGTGCAGATGAAATTTCCATTGAATAAAGTCGGAAGGAGGGAGTTTGCGGGTTTCGCGAGGGAGTGTGCGGGTGGCTGCTGCGCAGTCGTCCTCCGACGTCGCTGCCGGTGCTGTCTCTGCCCGGTCTGCTCTGCTGCGCGCTTCCTCCTGCTGGGCGTTGCTTTCTGGGTCTCTGCTGGAGTGGAGGTTCTGGTCTATTGCCGTCTCTGCTTCGCCGTGGTCTGGTTTGCTCCTCAGCTTCTGGCCGGTCTTTCCGCTCTTGTGGGTTTCTGGTCGCTTTGGGCCCTTGGTTGTTGGCCCAACCCTTCTGAAAGGGGCTGCCGACTTGGGTGCTCCCGCTGCTCCCTGCTTCTTTCTCCGGCGGGCTCCTCCTGGAAGTGGCTTCTCGGGGGTCTGCTCTGTCGCGGTGGAGGCTCTGGTCTTTTGCTCGTCTGCAGTTTCCGGTCTGCTCGATTTCAGGTTGCCTGGGGTGCCCTGGTTGCCGGCCCTGTGATTCTGGGGTGGTGTTCAGTTTCTGGCTGGCTTTGCCGTTCTGCTCGGGTTTCTGGACGCCTGTGGTTTTCTGGAAGGGGGGCTGCCTTCCTGTGCTGGGGAGGCTGCGGCCTGTTGACTGGTTGTCACGAAGAATATAGTCAATGTGGTAAAAGGAGAAACATAGTTTCTTCTTGATATAATAACATTAATTTGTCGGAGTAACTGACCGATGTTAACGAGGAGGAGCTGTTACTGGAGGAGGAGGGTGCCAGAAGTGTTGCAACTCTAATGTAAATAGACAAAGAAAATAAAGGAAAAACATTATTGGAAAATATAACTTGTTTCTTGGAATTCTTTATCTCACAAGAGTCCCCATCCGACGACCTTTAAGTGTTATCAGAGCCAGCTTGTTAGCCCCTATCCACAGGACACCGTCGCTGTCCGCACCTCCCCTGCCACCTGCGACCGTGCGCTGCAAGCGTGGCTGTCATCCACTGCGTCGTCGCCTCCTCCCCTCCTCCCACGTGGCTCTGTCCCTGTGCACGGTGTCGTTGCCTCCCAGCACGGTCATCGACCACCACCACCCGCGCGTTGCACCGGCGTTCTCCAGCTTACGCGCGTGCACCGCTGTCTGCCGTCGCCCGCACGCTCCTCCGCCGCTCACCTGAGTCGGCGAGCCTCAAATCCCAACACACTCGTCTCCCTATTTTGCCCTCTTTCTCAGCCTGCGTTTTCATCTTCACGGGTTAGGCATATTATTTTTCTAACTAAGGAGAAAAGAAGGGTGGATGCATATGTATACTACGTGCTTGATTAATTTAAAAACAAGGGGGTAGCATATTTGATTTAGAATGCATGTTTGTAAATGTTTAAACTTTTGCAAGTATTGTAATAATCTTTGAATAATTTGTTGAAATCTGTTAAAATAATAATAATCTTTAGGCACTTAAATTTTACATATTATTGCATGTTAAAATTAATATTGCTATTAGAAATTTAAATATTGTTGCATGCTTGATCAGTAAATAATTAATCTCGATTAATATTAAAACCTGATTTGTTTTAAAAGTGAACAATTCAATTAGGCGCCACTTACCTAGCGCACTTAAGTGGCACACTGATCTGGCGCACCACACAGGCACACTTGTTATGGTGCATTGGCTTGTTCCTTTGCATTTTGATTCTAGAACTCATATATCTTTTTTAAAGTTTTATAATAATCTTGCATGATTATTTAAAATTATATCTCTTGCATGATTTAAGTTAGAAATTGGAACTTTGCTTGATTTCTGGAATTAAACTTTATCAAATAATAATGTTTATCCTTGGAATTAAATTTCTTGTTGAAATTTAAATAACAAATTTTAAATTTAGAATTTTATTATTTGTTGTAGATTTGAAAAATGGCTAGCAAACTGTTCACAACCGAATTGGCTAGGATAGAGAAATTGAATGGGGCTAACTATGAGATGTGGCACCCAAAAATCAGACATGCACTAGAATATGATAATATTGAACATGCTATAGAAGCAAATCCTCCGGAATTGCCCAATGACGCTTCTGAAGCGGAAATTAAAAAGAATGCAAAATTTAAAATTTATGACAAAAAGGCTAAAAACCTTACGTTCATGTTTATGGAGGATAGTCTATTAAAATGTTTTGAAATATACACTACATCATTCACATTGTGGAATGCTTTGAAGGAAAAATATGATAAAACAACAGAAACGACAACTCAACTTCTCCTTCAAATGTATAACTCTAGCAAAATGCTTGAGGAACAAAATATAGTGGAACACATAAATGGCATGATAGTTATGACTAAGGACTTGGCTATTGCAGGAACCCTGTCATGTCTCAAATTTTCTACAATAATTTAAACAAATTAAATTACAGGAAAACTAAAGCTAAACAGTAAAATATCCAACCACCAGGAACCTGTGTGTGCGGCTAGCAAACTCCAGACTATATGCACTACGCTAAACCAATCGCATGTCTACACATGCGAACAAAACCACAAGGAAAACGCACGAGTGACCAAAGTCACCCAGTACGCACCCTACGAAAACCGCAGAAAACAAAACCATAATCAATTTTCCTTTTAAATTCCTTTCGCAAACTCTTTTCTCAAAACCTCAGAAACCAGGCCCACACTGGCCAAAACCACAAACCAAGGCTCCATTGGCCCAAAACCACAAACAACGGCCCTCAATGGCCAAAACCA